>CM051234.1:42451843-42513407 GCA_027917425.1 Gastrophryne carolinensis
AGGTCCAGTTTAAAGTGGACCAACACCCAGGGGGGATCTATAAGATTCCCAGACCGATCAGATCCCTCCCCGCGGGGCATCCGAAATCGGGATGTCCCGCGGGGAGGAACCCCCCAGAAGGCCCACAAACCTTACCTTACCGGCGATCCAACGGCGCATGCGCGAGACGCGGCCGCGTCTCTCGCTTCCCTCTAGCAGGGCCCGCTCCCGCGCCGGCCGTTTTGTGAATGGCCGGCGCAGGCGCGCTCCCTGTTAGAGGGAAGCGAGAGACGCAGCCCATGACAGCGCTCTGGTATGCGCGTCCAAGCAGCTTTGGACGCGCATACCAGAGCGGCTCTGAGCGCTGTCATTGGCCGGACGAGGTCACGTGGGAGCGGGGAGAGGTGAGTTTTTGCGGCGATTGGGGGGGTTTCACACAGCGGGGCACCCCCGATCGGGGTGCCCCACCTAAGTGGACCAACACCCAGGATAGTCAAAATCCTGGGTGTTGGTCCACTTTAACCCTCAGCTGGATACTTCCAACATCCCCATCCCTCTGTATTTCTCCCTGCCTTGGATCCAGCTTACAATCTACAGAAAATATTTAGGGCCATACCCTTTTCTCAGAAGGTCGTACGACTTAAACGTTCTCAAACTATTGGGCTCGATTCAGTGCATCTGGGGAGTCCAAGAACAGGGTTTAGAATGGATTAAAACTGGAGAGTTCCATATCTCCGGTTCTAGATTATGTATGGCGATGGGACAGCTATGCATGGATGCGGCTCTGTGGGCTGGTTCCGATCCTGTATCTGTCTTGGGGTGAGGGCGAAAAGCAGCCCAGTTGCCAGTTATGTGTCTGCACCAAAAGTCTGTGGTGCAGTGGCTTGGCCATTGGAGCCTTCTCAGTCAGGGGTCCTATGTGGTTCCATTCAGTCGGATGCAGGAGTGAGGGAACCAGAGGGGGGTCTTTGAACTTTGGGGTAGGCTTGTGTTTGCTCATGCTTCGCAGCATGTGTCAGTTTCCTTTTCTGTGAGAAGTGTTGCCTACTTGGCTATAGCAGATGGCATGGCCCCGAAAGACTATTGAGGAGGGACATTTGCTAAGGAACCGGGTGACTGAAAATAAGTTATAATATCTGTCCTCATTTTCCTCACACGAATACAGTAGGTCTATTGGCAGCTTTATCCGGGAAGTAGACACGTACAATACAAGACCCACCCACATTCTGTGGAACCCGCTAGGTGGAAATTACCTACTAGTTTGTTTTCAAGCAGTGCATGGAGTAGGGAAACTGAGTCTTCAACAGAGATACCATCCAAGAGAAACCCAACTGCCAAACCAGGGGGCAGGTAAACAACAAAAATATAGCCTACTTAAATAGGGCAGAGATAGATGTCCAGCCCCTCCTTTAATCCTCCTCCTGCTAATCCAGGAGGAGATACATTTTATGGTGACAAAAATCTGCCTCCTGGAGCAACGGGAGGAATTCCTTGTACATAGTATAGACATCCAGAAACAGCACCCCCAACAAATGTGGGAGGCAAATAACCCCCAGAAGGCTTTTTGACTGACTGGTAGGTCACTAGAGCAGGGTTTCCCAACCTTTTTTCAAAGTCTTCAAAGAGTACCAGAGTGCCACTTCCCTTTATCCAATTATCTCAAGTACCACTCTGCCACCAATACAAATTCCCAGGGTGGAGGTCTGCTTTAAAAAATAAATCTTACCCATGGCCATGGGCAAACTATAAAAAATGCCAAGATCCTTCACACCTGCAGTTTGTGGACTTATATCAAAATGGATTTACAGCTTAGCCACTGTGCTTGGACACAAGTCCCTCCATGCTTGCCAAGCAAGAAATAGTGTCAGTTGTCCAGCACTCTCAGGTAAAACTTCAGGTTTTCTTGATATCCATTAAAATCATCAACTCGTCAGACAAAAATCCCAGGCAATGAAGGCGCTTGCTATGCGTTTCTGGGGCACACTCCTTGATCATGCAAGATTAAGGGGGTGTGCCCCAGACTTGGCCACCCAAAGCATCCCATTGGGGCAGTATTTTGCCTGCAGTGCTCCCTACATATACTAACGGTGGCCTTGAGTACTACCTGAGGATAGCTTGTGTACCACCAGTGGTACTAGTATCACTGGTTAATAAACTATAGCCTAGAGCAATGAACCTGGCTTAACAAAATGAACTCTTTTGGCGATAAGCCAGCTCTATCTTGCCTTTGGTCCAGACACTTACTAGAGCGCCATTTACCAATTGTTCCTGGCACAGGCCCTCAGGTAGCACCAGAAAGAGGTAACACTTTCTGAAGGCGTGGGTTCCAGGCAGTGTTGTGTTGTACCGTGTTAGAACCATTAGAACCAGTAGAAAGTGAAGGAATCAGGCCATATCTTTTCAGGATAACTGAATATTTCATGTCTGATGAAGAGAACTGAGTTTTGTCTAAAGCTTACCTTAAAAATACTCTTTCTACTTTCCACATCCAGAAAGTTTTGGCACTGGTCACCTGATGTAGGTGAATTCTGTCAGAAACCCACAGTTTCTGGAGAGAGATCTCTGCTTAGTAGGAGGGGAGCCTCAGAGCTTGAACAGTATCCCATCTACATCTATTTAAAAGATATCTAGATAAAAGGACAGAATCAAAAACGCCTCAGAAATGCACTTAAGGAGTAAGGCGACTGTAAGAAATTGCCCAGAAAGAACTAACCTTTACAGATTCAAAGGGGTGCATCTCTAGAGCCCCGAAATCTAGGCTGTAGCGATAACCCTTATCGCCGGAGGGCTTCACCGCCCGAGACGTCCTTTCCCAATGGTGAGAGGTGCTGCTGGAATTCCAGAGTCGTCCGTGAGGAAACAGGAACAGCCCTTACAAGGGCTAGTGAACTGTAATATAGCGTTTCCCCCAATAAGAGACAGAACTCAGTATTGAGGGTGAAGGTGAAGTGTTTTTATTAGTGCCACTCTAGGCCTTATATACACAAGTCTCCATGCAATGGGACCTCCCCCGTGGACCTCATGACAAATACACAGACCAACTCTGCCGGTGACGCAATCAGCAAAACAATAGGCGTCTGTAATACACTCAATCAGAACAATGCCATTGCCTGTGACGTAATCAATTAACACAAAGGCAGTTTATAATACAATCCAAACTACAATGACCTAATTAAGAAAAGGCCAGTGAATGGCCCGGTGGGCAACTGAATAGTGATGACATCCAAAAGACAGAGCGTCTGTCACAATGCCCCCTTTTTGTGGAACACCCGGCAGACCCGGATTGACCCTGTTCGGGTTAACGTGGGGCTGTCCGGACTCTTGTTATGGGCAGAGTTCTGTTTGCCGGGATAATCCATCTGCATTACCGTTTTGTCTACCGGGCCTGTATTGGATTGTAAAATTATATGGCTGCAGGGCCAAGCTCCATCGCAATAGTCGTCCGTTGTCCCCTGCGACCCGGTTCAGCCATACCAAGGGATTGTGGTCTGTGATCAAGGTGAATTCACGCCCATACAAATATGGAGTAAGTTTTTTCAAAGCCCATACCAACGCCAAACATTCTTTTTCCACGGCCGCATAGCTCACTTCCCGAGGTAACAGTTTCCTACTGATATACGCAACAGGGTGCTCGCCTCCATCTTCTCCCACTTGACTTAGAACTGCTCCCAGTCCGAACATGGAGGCATCTGTGTGCACGATGAAACGTTTGTTAGCGACTGGGGCAGCCAACACAGGAGCATTCACTAAGGCAGTCTTTAGCGCTTGAAAGGCCTTTTCACAGTCGGGGGACCACAGGACCTGTCTGGGTAGGTTCTTTTTCGTCAAGTCAGTCAAGGGTTTGGCCACTGCACTATAGTCTGGGACAAACCGTCTGTAGTACCCTGCGGTCCCCAGGAAGGCCAGTACTTGGGTCTTAGTACGCGGTGTGGGCCAGTTAGCAACTGCTTCGATCTTGGCAGGCTCTGGTCTCTGTTTCCCACACCCCACCCGATGTCCCAAATACTGGACCTCTACCATACCCACATGGCACTTATCTGGTTTCAGTGTCAGGCCGGCGGCCTGAATCTGATCTAACACTGCCCCTACATGCCTTAAGTGTTCTTCCCAGGAGTCACTGTAGATCGCAATATCATCCAGGTATGCACAGGCAAATTCCCGGAGGCCATCAAGAAGTCTATCCACCAAGCGTTGGAACGTGGCTGGGGCGTTTTTCATCCCAAATGGCATGAACTTAAACTGGTACAAGCCAAACGGGGTGACAAAAGCTGACTTGGGGATAGCCTCTTCAGCCAAGGGAATCTGCCAGTACCCCTTGCAGAGGTCGATGGTGGTCAGATAGCGACCCCTGGCGATACGGTCTAGTAGTTCGTCTACTCGGGGCATGGGGTAAGCATCGGTCACTGTTTTTTCATTTAACCGACGATAGTCCACGCAGAATCGGGTAGTCCCATCTTTTTTCGGGACTAGGACTACTGGAGATGCCCACGGGCTATCGGATGGCTCAATGACGCCTAACCTCAACATTTCCTGTATCTCCCCTCTCATCCCTTCACGGACCGCTTCAGGTATCCGGTAGGGGGGCTGTCTAAGGGGGCTTTGCCCAGGGGTTTCTACCTTGTGGGTGGTGAGAAAGGTACAACCTGGTTCTTGTGAAAATGTTTGTCGTTTACTCGCTAGTAAGTGGAGCATCTGCTCCCTTTCGGTGGGAGTTAGCCGGTCCCCTAACTGGACTTGGTGGATGGGGTCACTCTGGGGTTGTCTATCTAAAAGGTCGGGTAATGGTAAAGTGTCTTGGTCGTCAGTAGCTGGGGCACATACAGCTGCTACGTCCTCCGGCCTCTCCTGATATTCTTTTAACATATTTACGTGAAAGGACCGCCTTATCCTCTCATCTTTACAGCTAGCGATGACATACGTGGTGTCACATAGCTGCTCTACTACTTTATAGGGACCTTGCCATGCTGCCTGTAGTTTATCAGTCTTGATGGGTTTCAAGACTAACACCTTCTGTCCTATCTGGAATGTACGCTGACGGGCACTCCTATCATACCATACTTTCTGTCGTCCCTGGGCCGCCTGGAGGTTCTCCTTTGCCATCTGGGCTAATTGCTCCATGCGGTCCCGGAGCTCTACCACATATGATACGATGGGAGTCCCTTCCCTCTCGGTCTCTCCCTCCCAGTGCTCACGAATGAGATCTAGGGGGCCTCGTACCCTCCTCCCATATAATAGTTCAAAGGGAGAGAACCCAGTGGATTCCTGTGGCACCTCTCGGTATGCAAACAGGAGGTGAGGTAGGAATCTCTCCCAGTCCCTGTAGGTGTCTGTGAACGTCTTCAACATTTGCTTTAGGGTCCCGTTAAAGCGCTCACAAAGACCATTGGTCTGGGGGTGATACGGGGAGCTGAACAAGGGCTTAATATCACAGGCCTCCCATAACTGGCGGGTTAGGTCTGCGGTAAACTGCGTCCCTTGGTCAGATATGATTTCTTTTGGGAAACCTACTCTGGTGAATATCCCGACTAGGGCACTGGCAACAGTATCTGCCTGAATATTTGAGAGGGCTACGGCTTCCGGGTATCGGGTGGCATAGTCCACCACTGTAAGTATGTACTGCTTACCCGACTGACTCGGTCGCTTGAGGGGTCCTATTAGGTCAACTGCTATCCGGCTAAATGGCTCCCCAATAACTGGCATAGACAGTAGTTGAGCTTTAGGGTGGTCTCCCCTCTTCCCTACTCTTTGACATATATCACAGGTCCTACAGTAGTTTCGTACATCCTTGGAAACTCCCGGCCAGAAAAAGTGCTGGGTTATTCTGCCTGTTGTGCGAGATACCCCCAGGTGTCCTGCTAGTGGGATATCGTGTCCAATTCGCAGAAGCGCCAGCCGGTATTTTTGGGGTACTACCAGCTGGCGTCTCTGCGATGGGACTGTCCCATGGCTGCGGGTGACCGACACCCTATATAGCTTACCCTGCTCCCACATGAATCCCTCTCCTTCTAACCCTCTCTCCCCTGTCTCAGCCCTATCCCTGTACTTGGTGAGTGAGGGATCTAGCTTAGTCTCTAACCCAAACTCCTCTGGGTTGTCCCAGGCTACCGTCTCAGTTAGATCATCAGTGTGTCTTACCTGGGTCTCCCCGACCAGTGGACTGGAGTCGGCAGCTCGGCCTTGGGCCCGAGTTGTAACAGGGTTGATGCTGGCTGGCATAGAGGTAGCGTAGGCAGAAGTCATTGGTCCTAGATCATTTCCCAATAGTACTTCTGCTGGTAAGTTGTCCATAAGTCCCACCTGTACCCTGCCGGATCCAGCGCCCCAGTCAAGATGTACTCGGGCGGTGGGGAGTCGAAACACAGCTCCTCCCGCCACCCTTACTGCAACGGTGTGTCCGGTGCGGTCTTTGTTCTTGACCAAATGAGGTTGCAGCAAGGTAAGTGTGGCTCCGGTGTCGCGTAATCCTTGCGCGGTGCGCCCATTGACTCGTACCTCCTGGCGATGGTGCTGTCGGTTGTCTGGGATGGCCGCTTGTATGGGATCAGCTTCATACAGTACTCCCAGATACTCTTCCGAACTGCTCTCAGCTTCCAAACAGTGTGCCACAGGAGTACGGGAGGTGGAAGGTTGTGTTTGCCTCCACGTGTTTCGGGGAGGCTCTAGGGCGCAATCACTGCGATAATGTCCCCATTGTTTGCAACGATGGCACTGAACTGTGGAGAGGTTCGGTTGCTGCGCTGGCCTATGTGGCCCAGAGTAACGAGTTGGCGTGGAAGCCACAGGTGCTTGAAACTTAATGGGAGGTGGTGGTTTTGGAGCGGACTGTTCTGTCCGGCGAGCATCAGTGTACTCGTCGGCTAGACGAGCAGCCTCAGGTAGCGTTAGAGGCCTCCGGTCACGTACCCACTCTCTTAGCTCTGGTTGCAGGGCATTGAGAAAGTGTTCTAGTAAAAACAACTGTAGTACATCCTCAGCGGTCGTGGCTTTGCATCCAGTGACCCAGTGTGATGCTGTACGATGGAGCCGACATGCCCACTCCGTGTAAGAATCCCCTCCCTTCTTTTGGGATTCCCGAAATCGTCGCCTGTAGGCTTCCGGGTGACAGCGTACCGGGCTAACAAAGCCTCCTTTACCAGATGGTAGTGTGGTATGTCTGCATCAGGGATGGCCCGGAAAGCATCGGAAGCTTTCCCAGATAGTTTCCCTGATAATATGGTGACCCATTCCTCCGTGGGTACCCGGTGTAAAGCGCACTGCCGTTCAAAATCGGCCAAAAATCCGTCAATCTCGTCGTCACTTTCCTGGAAGGACTTAAATGCTGCAAATGGAATCTTTCTCCCCCCAGTGTAACTGAGGCTGAGAGGCTGCTGGGTTGAAAGTCGCCGATCTTCCCTTCGCTTACTGGCCTCTGCCTCCGCTGCGGCGAAGACTCGGTCGATCAGTTCCTGTGATGGATTCGGGCCATAGACCGACAATCTGTTCCGAACCGCTTGAACAAGAGCAGCGTCTTCATCGATCTCTATATTGGTTTCGGTCCTCACTGCTGCACGATCCATTTCGATCAGCTCGGCTATCAGTTCCTGACGTGGGCGGTTGCTAGCTGACCTTCCCCGGCTCTCGAGTAGATCCTTCAGGGTCAGCCTTTTCAACTTGTCATACTGACTCTCCATCAGGGTAGCACTCTCTCTGGGTACAAAGGACCATCCGACCGCTTGCCACCAATTGTAGCGATAACCCTTATCGCCGGAGGGCTTCACCGCCCGAGACGTCCTTTCCCAATGGTGAGAGGTGCTGCTGGAATTCCAGAGTCGTCCGTGAGGAAACAGGAACAGCCCTTACAAGGGCTAGTGAACTGTAATATAGCGTTTCCCCCAATAAGAGACAGAACTCAGTATTGAGGGTGAAGGTGAAGTGTTTTTATTAGTGCCACTCTAGGCCTTATATACACAAGTCTCCATGCAATGGGACCTCCCCCGTGGACCTCATGACAAATACACAGACCAACTCTGCCGGTGACGCAATCAGCAAAACAATAGGCGTCTGTAATACACTCAATCAGAACAATGCCATTGCCTGTGACGTAATCAATTAACACAAAGGCAGTTTATAATACAATCCAAACTACAATGACCTAATTAAGAAAAGGCCAGTGAATGGCCCGGTGGGCAACTGAATAGTGATGACATCCAAAAGACAGAGCGTCTGTCACATAGGCCTAGGTCAGTATTCCAGGATTTGGTTCAGAAAGTGGGCCCATGGCAGATAGGCTTCTTAGAAAGGATCTCAGAAAAAGGGTCCAATGCTTTGGACCCAAAAAGACCCAATAAGAATGGCTACTGCAAAGAGTGTCAGGTAGTACTCTGGCTCTAGTAAGGAAGGAAGGGTTTTCAGGAGCTGCAGGGCAGACTGTACTGTAGTTCTAGAGGAAATAAATCTTCCCAGCACTCTACCCGACTTGAGGGAAAGGGAAATGTTGCCAATAAGAATTCCTTGTACTTGTGTGCTTGGTAGATTAAGTATCTTTGTACCTAGTGGTCTGTATATATGTCATATATGTTGCTGTAGAACCTCCTGTAGGACCAAGAGGCGGTAGGCCAAAGGGCGTGTTCTGTTCCAGCCAAGCACTCGTTCACAAGCAAAGAAGCTCATGGAAAGCTCTAGTTACCAGTCGTGGTCCAACCACCATCTAGGCGTAGGAGTAAATTCCATTAGTCTACTCTGGAAGTAGAAGGCATAGGTGAGTCAGGATGAGGCCTTCTGTTTGACTTGAGGTAATACCCCAGAGTTTCTCCCAAGGAGGGAAGAGGAGCCACTCCCTCTGGAGTTGGAGATGGATATTCAGGTCTGACTGAGGTATGACAAAGAACTGAAACGAAGCCCAAGGCACAATGCAACCTGGGCATGGGGAACTCCAGAGCCTGTTTGCACTGGATGCAGAGCACAAGTTTGCCCAAGGGCATATAGATCCCTGGCAACCTACTGTAGGTAGTTAGCTCGTTTTAACATGGTAAATGGACCTCAAACTGACAAGTAATGTACCTGAGAGATCAAATATTTAGGAGAAACTGAGCTAGTCAATGGTTCCCTGGACAGGTCGCTATGGCTGAAAGCCACCAATAGCCAGACCCATCAGGGTGGAAGCAAAGGTCCGCTTGGCAGAAGGACCAAAGGTTAGGTGGAGCTGCTGGAGCAAGGACTAGAGGTTATTCAGAAAGACATCCTCAAACCCCCTTGCAACTCTTGTGCTGGGGACCAGAACATTGTAGTTATGTACAGTAGGAATCCAATTTGCAAAAAGCTCCACAAAGGCAAACCTGTCAGTACAATCATCCCACTTTGATCACAGCAGGGAAAGAAACTTGGGCCAAACCAAATGGCATGCCAGAGACCAGAGAAACCCTAGCGAAGGATGCTGGGCCTGTTCTGAAGGGATCTCAGAAGCTGACCATCAAGGATTTTTTATATGGCAATACCAAGCATCAGTCCTGGAGAAACAAGTCTCTAGAGCAGGCAAGAAGTTAAACCGGACCTTCAGCGTGATTTAATGAAAAGCCCAAACTCTTAAAAAACGATTCCCCAGCATCTAAAATTAATATTTTTTATGTTTTTAGTCACTAATTATTATTCTTTCCCCCACTGGGCTGCAACTCTGTTCAGGAATTTAGGATATGGGCGCCGCCATCTTGACTCAGAAGCATCACACTTACTGAGGAGAGGCGAGTGGGATAAGGTACAGGGGGACGGGTTATAACTGTGCTTTGCTCAGACAGAGCAGAGCTGGGGTAAGGTAAAGGTCAGCAGTCCCAGAATGCAGAGCAGCACAGTCAGGAGGCACTTCCTGTTTGCAGGCTGCCTGATAAAATGGCGGCTTCCATAAGCCGCCATCTTGGATGTTTAAAGGCTTATAACGTGCAATAGATGCAGGTAGGATGATTGGCCAATCTGTATGTACAGGGTGTGGGAGACATATAAGATATGCTCTTATTCAGAGTGAAGGTCCGCTTTAAGGTGAACTGTAGAAGATACAAATGAGCCCTGGTTGCTCCTAGTGGCTCTGCACTTTTTGCTAGAGGGTATCCTGGGAAGCTCAACCTGTAAGAGGGGTTTCCATATTGCATTTCGATGGCAGGGGATTTTTTTTAGTAATGCAGTAGGCAGCCCCAGCTCTGATATTTGCATCTCATGGGTTGGCATCGGAAGCCTCTAAGTCCCCATGATGGTCGTGCTTCTAGGCTTTGTCAAGGAAGGAAAGTTCCATAATGAGATAGAAGGTAGTGTGAAAACGCACTAGGCCACATGACCTCTCACATCATGGGGAGCATGAAAACATTTGCTGACCAAGAAACACACCGGGGGAGGGAACCCCGTGCCTTGGAATAGCAGGAATTAAGGAAAGAGATACAGGGAGGGTAGGAGGAGTGACATCCCACACCATAGGAAAGCACAGCAGTTGCCAGATCAAGGTGCATACAAGGCTTCTGCCCCAGCTGGCCCTGAGGGTCTACTAGGAGATAAATATTCCAAGGTGGACACATTCAGGAAGACACAGAAACTAGTAATACATAAGAAACAATGGTCTATGGCATGGGTGGCCTTTGGGGTGTGAGAGGTGTGCGTCGCATAGGGCGCCATCCCAAACTCTCTGTAAGGAGGTGCCAGGAGCTCTCAGCTGGACCAGCAGACCCCTCTTTTCCAATCTCTAGTCTTTTTTTGCACATTTCTTTATAATTATTTTTTAACTTTTTCCTTTCTGAATATTTTTTTCCATCTATCTCTTTTATCTGATGATTCCTCCATTTTCCTCTCTTTCCGTATTCCCCCTTTTGTCTCACGTCATATCCGATTTCCCTCCATCTTTCTGTTGTCATCTTCCTCCCATCTCCCCTCACCTCCTATCTGTATTCATCTTCTTCCCATCTTTCTCCTTTTACCCTCCCTCCATCCATTTCACAGTTTCTTTGTTTTTCTTTCTTTTTTTCTCTCATACTTTCTTTCTTTTTTTTTGTTTTCTCTTTCTATTTTTTGCCTCTCTAATTTTTATCTTTACCTATTCAACTCACTTTCTCCCTCTCTTTTTCCATTATCTTGCTTTTCTACATTTCTCCCATCTCAATCTCATTCCCTCAATCATGCTCTCTCATTTTCCCACATTCACCCCATCTTGCTTTCATTTTCATATTCCCTCCTTCCTCTCTTTTTACCTTCTCATCTTTTATACATTCCTTTTTCCTTCTCTCGATTTATTTTCCACATTTCCTCTTATTTTTCTTTTCTCCATTCCTCCTTTTTTTTGCCCTATCTCTGTCTTCCTCTTTTCCAAGTTTCCTCTTTTGCTCGCTTTGTGTCTATAGGGGGCACCAATCTCAGATCTTGCACAGAGCGACACTTACCGTAAGGCCGGCCCTGGTCTATGGGAATAAATACCTATCATGCTGTACTGGCAGTGTGTCGGTCTTCTGTAGTTCACCAAGAAAAACTGCGGTTGACCACATATAGTAGCAGTAGACCTATATTGAATACTACTCATGAGGGACTACTACTCCATAGATATAACTACGTCATGCAGTGAGGTTTTGTTGGCATTGTAGTGTTGTAACTATACCTTGTATCAGGGTGGATAAAAATCAATGTTTTTTTTAAAAAAAATCAAAAAAATCGGATTTCTTTTATTTAAATCTGATTTTTTTGATTTAAATCGGATTTTTTTTCAATAAACTGCTTTTTGAGGAAAATATTTTACCATCCAAAGGTTCTTCCATCATGAGATAAAGCTGAGTTGTTTAACTCAGTAGAATAAAGGCTGTATATGTGTAACATTCACAATGCCATGCTCTTCCAGAGGTTTCTGTAGGATTAGTGGGCAGTTTCTCTCCTATATTATCACAGACGCTCGCTTTACTTACGCAGTTCTCAAAACTGAATTGGACTCCGCAGAGGTCCCAGCCTCTTCTTCACAGCAAAAATGTTACAACATGAACAGAGTTGAGAAAAAGACCTTAATCCTATTGTTCTACAAACCTATGACTAGTGAGCTACAGAGGACAGCAGGGACAGTAGTATTTAAAGTGGACCAACACCCAGGATTTTGACTATCCTGGGTTTTGGTCCACTTCGGCGGGGCACCCCGATCGGGGGTGCCCCGCTGTGTGAAACCCCCCAGAAAGCCCCAAAATCTTACCTGTCCCCGCTCCCACGTGACTGGACGGTCCAATCCCCGCCAACGTCCAGGCGGGGATCAGGAACGTCCAAGCGGCTGCCGCCGCCGCCGCCTCCCTCGCGTCACTTTCGGCGCGTGCGCGCCCCCGCCGGCCATTCGCAGATGGCCGGCGCGGGCGCGCGCACGCCTACAGGGGCGCGAGGGAGGCGGCGGCGGCCGGCCGCCGCCGAAGATCAGGTAATCGATTTGGGGTGTCTGGGGGGGTTTCACCCCGCGGGACATCCCGATCTCGGATGTCCCGCGGGGTGGGAGGTGATCGGCCCAGGAATCTTATAGATTTCCGGGCCGATCACCTCTCGGTGTTGGTCCACTTTAAGTTTTTCATGTGTCGGCTGGGCTGACAGTCTAAGTTTCTTAAAATATATATATATTTTGTTTAGCCAAATTAGTTAACAAAACATGGATGTTTGTTTAAGCAAATAACTTATGCTGTAATGTTGTTATTGTTTCAGTTGAATAAATCTATTTAAATTGTTATTAAGATCAGGATTATTTTTCTCCTTCCTAAGTACAACAGAACAGTGGTGTCCAAATATGAATGATTAACCCATTAAACTGGGGAGAAAAAAGTAATATAAAAAGTGATTCTAAAAATCTTCATCTACTTGCATGTTAAAATAGCAAGAACTAGTTTAGGTAGAAACTTTGATTTAAATCACTGATTTAAATCAAGCCTTACTGACTAGTGATTTAAATCGTGATTTAAATCGTGATTTAAATCAGTTAGATTTAAATCAAATCCACCCTGCCTTGTATGATCAAATTACACTAACGATGATCGCCACCAGTAGTCACACTCTTTGGTCAGCTCATGCTGTTGGTGTATCTATGTGGGTTTATGACGTAGATAGGTCATATGGCCATGTAGCATTCTACAGTATATGTTTTGTAGTGGGGGGGAAGGGGGGGTGTTCTTTGGTCTGGGAGGTACCGAGTAGTTTTGGGCAAGGCGCTTCTGAACCGGAGTTCAGAGAGAAATAAAGAATACGTTTGGGTTGGTCCCCCTTAGAGTGGTGTCTTCAGGGTCTTACGTAATTGCCCTGTGTGGCACCCTCTAAGCGGGTTCCAGGTGCGCCTTGTTGTTTAATGGGAAACAACAAGGCGCACCTGGAACCCGCTTAGAGGGTGCCACACAGGGCAATTACGTAAGACCCTGAAGACACCACTCTAAGGGGGACCAACCCAAACTTATTCATTCTACAGTATATTTAGTGGTCAGGTGAAGTTGGAAATGTAGCATTTTATGTATAGGTTGTATGAAAGTGTCCGATGCTAGTCTCAATCTATATATATATATATATATATATATATATATATATATATATATATATAGTGTGTGTGTGTGTCCAGTTGTTGGGTAGTATTGTAAGGATAAACTATGATTGGGTCCAGTAGTCAGATCATGATCACAGTGTAGCATAATATCTAAAGATTCATCGAATCATCGTGGTTGTATAGTAGTATAGGATGAGGTCTATGATTTCGTCCATTGATAGGGTCATGCTGGCCATGCAGTGTCCCATATAATCTATATGTCATGGGTCCACTCAGGGTGGACCATCCTTTCATCTGGTCATAATGGCAAAATGTTCAATAATTTTTGTATGATCGCATACAGTATGCTGGTGCAATAGGTTGGCAGCATAGTGCTTAAAGCAGGACAAAACCCACCAGTGGGCATACATTGGATAGAATCAGTTCTAAATCCACTGTGTCCACAGTCTAATGATATAAGATTAATTGAATTTTTAGATACCTGGACACTTGATAGCTGTGTTAGTTCCAGGCTACCCTTAATAGACTTAATACAGCACATGACATAATGATAAAAAGGAAAAAATACCACTCAAATCTGCTGCAAAAGGAGTCCTAGTCCCCACGTTTATTCAATGCGAAGAGGTGCCAGCAAGACAACCTTTCGGGTGAAACCCTTCGTCAGGTCAGGATCACCTGACGAAGGGTTTCAATTGGAGCAAACCCAATTTGGGACCCCCTGATGTGTGAAATTCTTGGGGATATTATACACAGCATACAATACTGATTAAAAATGGTAACTATACTGGGCATTCCAAGGCACAGTGGGCATCCCAAATCAGGCTTGCCCTGGACCCCAGGAAAACCCAGCAGGGAGAAAATCCCAGGGTTCGTTCCTATTTAAAGCAGAGTGAACCCCCAGCGGCCAGGCCCTTAAATCTAAGAGATTCCAGGCCTAGCTGCTAGCCTGCCCCTGGAGCATCCTACACTGGATGCCCCGCTGTGTGAACCCCCCGCCCCATCTGGGGCGTCGGTACTTATACCTGATCATGGCGGGTTCCCTGGCTTCCCTGTAGCTGTGTGCGCCCCTCGCAACCAGCCTATCTGAATGTGAGCTGTGGATGTGGCTTGTCGGTTGGCACATGTTAAGCTGCACTATTGAGATCAGCCAGTCGTCAATCAGTGGTGCCATAGTGTGTGGCTTTGGTGGTGAAAAAAAAAAAGAACAGTTTTCTTGGGTTTCCACTCACTTTGAAGCTGTCCAAAAATCAAAATAGACTTTTGGTTCAGTAAATTGCGTCCTGGGGGCATCCCAAAACCAAAATCCTGGTTTTGGTCCACTTTAAATAGCCCAATTGGGTACAGCAGTCGGTAATAGTTCAACTGCTAAAAGTCGGATCATCACTGTTATAAGTACAGTTACAAGTATGTAAGACTGTCATATATCCCTGCTAAAATCAATCTCCTTATCCCAGGAGCATCCCGATTTGGGATGCCCTGCTGTGTGAAACCCCCCAGATCACCCACACAACTCACCACCTTTCTGCGATTCCTACCGCATATGTGTGGACCCTTGTCCATTCAGTGCTTTAAGATGTGCATACTAATGAGCACAGGATAAATTGCTGCTTCAGGGGGATGCGGAGTGAGGGTCCTGGAAAGGTGTGGGTGACTGGTGGGGCTTACACACTGGGGCACCCCGGCACTGCCACCTGTGCTCAGACCCCCCCCCCCCCCCCGAGCTTTCCATGCTGATCCACTTTGTTACCTTGAATTTGTGTTATCATTACATTACCTCTGGTATGATTTATGTTACATGGCTGGATCTACGGTGGGGAGTGCGTGCAGGAGATAACACAGGAACCTGGTGATCTGTATATTGCTTGTTAAATATTTATTCATCCGCTGACCCTGAAATATTTGACTCTCATTCCAGCCTACCAATTAGGTGATGTCATTGTTCTTTATCTAATAGTAGATACGCCTTTTTATTTAGTGCACTGGTTTTGTATGTAGCAGCTATCGCCGTGCTTCTGTCATTTACCTGTTTCAATTACTTCTAATAAAGTCGATAACCATGTAACACTGGTGGTGTAGCTTTCAGTCAGTCGATATATGACGGGGTCTTGTAGACAGGTTGGCAATGTAGGTTTGTTGTGTACAGCTGGGGTTCCCAACAGGTGGTACTAGTACCACTGGTGGTACTCAAGATCCTCCCAGGTGGTACTCGACAAGGCTGCAGATATACTAGTACCCCAAACTTATCTGCTGCCATCTATGTTTAAAGTTATACTAAAGACGAGTGCCTGATTGTTGTCCCACTGTCTCAGGCTACACGTTGCACTGTCCCAAACTTCAATCCGTTTTCAAAACCTGTAGTTCCTAAGTTATTTGTAAAAGTATTAGAGCCTTGGAGATGCAGAGAAAAAATTGGGAGAAACGTTGGCAACAGCGATGCAATGTGATGTAAGCACACTGTGTGCTTTACATATATCATAGTAAAAATAGGTGCAATGTTGTGGTTCTATTATTACTGCCAGCACAAAGTGTGGTCAGAAAATGGGGGTGAGAGATGCTGCAGGCTAAGAGCGTCTCCAGCCTGCCAGCACATAGTGTGACCAGAGAGGAGGGAGGGCGGGGTTTCATAGCTGCAGAGAGAGGCAGCCAATCAGCACATCTGGGGAGGGAGTGGGGGTTGTTTCCATTCTTAGTCCTCTGAAGGTTCATAGAAGGACCAGGTCAGCGGGGCCGGAGACTGAAAGCTGAATGAGGAAGTGATTGCCTCACTAGGTAGGCAGCAGGAAGGAGATCGCTGTAGGGATGTAAAGTCAGCTACTGATATTTATTTTTTAACTTTTGACTTGCCAATTACTTTCAAACGCTACAGCAGGCAAAGGTAATTGTGACACCACTGTGTTGGGCGCTGTCCTAAATTGTTTTTCCATATTTCAATTGAAAAAGAAATGGCTGAGATATCAAGGTTTACAGGTTCAGCTCATGATTCCTCTTCTAAAAAAAAGTGGGCATGGCCCTTGGATCTGAGATGCTGCATAATAATCAGCAATGTGATGACTCTGGAGGAGGAGGTGGAGGGAGGGGAGGAAGGAACCAGCAATTCCGCCCGCTCTGCTGAGCTGATTGGGGGATAGGATGAAAACAAGAATATCATTGGTTGAATGTGTAAATCACTATATCCCGGCCATTTCTGCTTCAATCTAAAATTGGAAAACAGTTTAGGGCAAAGCCAAACGTAGCCCGACACAATGGTGTAACAATTGCCTTTGCCTGCAGTATCACTTATAGTGCAAAACTGGGATTTGCACCCTAAATAAAAAGCTTTCCCTTTTTTTTGTGATCTATTCTGTTTACATTGCTGTTTTGGTTAGGTTTTTAGCTAACCGACATGCACCATTCAGGTGGTACTTGATATAATCAGAAAATGGAAAGTGAAAATAGGTTGGGAACTCCTAGTTTAGATCATGGGTTCCCAACCAGTGGTACAAGTACCAGGGGTGGTACATGAGCTTTCATCTAATGGTGCTCAAGGCAAATGGGGATGAAAGTGGGGGAACATAAAGCACTGCAGACAACTACTGCTCCAGTTGGATGTACCAGGTGCCAAGTCAACATGGCTGCTTTTTAATACATATCTGAAACAAACTGGGTTTTTATGGATATCACTGCTTCTCTTTATAATTATGTCAAGTGGTCAGCTTCTATGTAACATTCTTTGCATAGAATTATGATTGTGTCAAGTGGTTACGCTACGTTGACATAGTTCTGTGTATAGAATTATAAAAGTGGTTGGGTTTATGTCCGAGTGGTCAGGTCTCACTGACTATGTATCTTTCTATTAATAGATTTCTGATTATGTTGAGTGGTACAGTCATGTTGACAACACAACTTTCTACTTATAGAATTATGATAGTGGCTGTGTTTTATTGACGATCTATTTTTCTATGTAAATGTCTGTGATGCTGTCCCAAGTGGTCAGGTGACATTGACGATGTATTATTCTATGAAAAGATTTATGATTGGGTCGAGTGGTCCAGCAATGTTCTATTTATAGAATTAGGGTAGTGGTCACGTTGACAGTTGACAATTTGTGCTCATTTTTCTGTGTAGATATCTGTAATCCTACCCAGTTCTACAAGGGTGGGCCCAAGTTTCAGAGACTAACTAGGAAATATTGTAGTTACAGTAATGATATTTTAGTACTATACTTTTTCTTTATTGCATTGCACGGCCTGCTTCGGTATTCATAACAGTTGGGTTATTCCGCCACAAGGTGGCGCAGGAATAACCCAACTGTTATGAATACCGAAGCAGTTACCCGTGGTTTCCTATTTTCTATAATCACCATATGGAGGCTTCTGGGGATAGCGAGTTGGAGGCCCCTCGGTGCAGGCTAAGCTGTGTCTCTTGGGCGGTATATCGCCTTTGAGCGGTCGCAGCACGATTTGTGTCCCCTGCGCCCAGAGCGTCATTGCGGAACAGGATGGGGCGAGCGCCATTCTCTCCAGTCCTATTTTGCCTACGGCCTCGCCGACACCCCCGCGTCTGCATTTAGCCCCCAGTGAGAGGGAAGCGAGCAGGGGGTCCCATTCGGAGCTGGCGCTACGGGTGGCCAGTATTGAGTGGCAGTTGTCCTGCCCGACCGGCTGCAAGGCCTCGAGTAAGAAGCTGCATTTGGAACCCATTTATTCCCTCTTTGCCGATAATGATTATGACTATGGGACCCTTGGTGGCCGTGACTCCATGGAGGAGGGCGAGTTATTTCGGGATTCCGACTCCTCAGGGGGCCGCCCGGGTGACTTTGATAGTGACCCCGGGTCCTCCTCTGACGAGGGCTTGTGGCTCTCTGATGACACGGAAAGGCTATTGTCCGCGGTGCTTGTTACCTAGCACATTAATCCCCCGAAGGCGGCCAAGAAGAAACAGGGGGATCTTTTTCGGCCTGAAAGACTGCCTGTTTTTTCCTGAGCAAGGTCACTTCTCCAAATTGGTTTTTAAGGAGTGGGGGAGACCTAATAAGTTGCCGTCGGTACCTAAGGCCCTGGACAGACGGTATCCCTTTGCGGAGGAGTTGATTCGTCTATGGTCCTGTCCCCCGGAGGTGGATGCTCCTGTTCTGGGGCTCTCCAATACCTCGGTTATGCCGTCTCCTGATACGTCTACTTTGCGCGATAATGCTGACCGGCGCATGGATCAACTCGCTTGCCATGCGTTCACCTTTGTGGGGGCTGGGCTTCGTCCTGTCTGCGCTGTGCCTATTGTTTCCATTGCCATCAAGAAGAAGGCAAGGCGCCTTGTGGATGTCGTCAGATCTCGCAAGCGAGCGGACGAGTATAAGGAGCTTATGGCTTGCGCGGATTTCATTGCCTTTGTGATCTCAGCCATGGGTGATGCTGTCCGGCTTGGCCGCATGGCTTCGGCCCTGCTGGTTGCCCTTCGTCATTATCTGGCTGCGACAGTGGGTGGCCGACGCTGCCGCCAAGAAATCCCTTACTGGGATTCCCTTCCTGGGTCTTCGTCTTTTTGGGGAGCGTCTTGATCTCTTGGCAAAGGATGGACGGCTCCCTTAGCGCAGGAAGCAGGTACTGCCCTTTCGGGGCTCTTCTTCCTTTCGTCTCTTTCGAGGGGGACAAGGTTCTCGTCGGTCCCGGATTTCACAGAACCCCTTGACAGCACAGGGCCTAAGGCTGGCTGTCCAATGACTTCTGTCGTCCGGAGTGGTTTGTCCTGTGCCTCATCAGGAACGGGGTCGAGGGTTCTATTCCAATCTTTTCACGGTGCCCAAGAAGGACGGATCTCTGAGACCTATCATGGACCTGAAGGGTCTCAACAGGTTTGTCAGGTTCAAGCACTTCCGCATGGAGACCTTACGGTCAGCGGTGAGTTCACTTCGGCCCGGCGATTTCATGACCACGGTGGACATCAAGGATGCCTACCTGCACGTTCCTATTTGCTGGGGCCATCAGAAGTTCTTGAGGTTCGCCTTGGAGGATCAACACTACCAGTTTGTGGCTCTACCGTTCGGAATCTCTTTGGCCCCTCGGGTGTTCACCAAGGTGCTGGCGGGTGTCATGGCCCTACTGAGGAGCCAGGGCATTCGTATTCTTCGTTACCTGGATGACTTGTTGATTGCTGCTCAATCTCTTCAACAGGCCGAGAGCGTTACTCAGAAGGTGTTGTCCACTCTCGAGGCATTTGGTTTGCTGATCAATTATCCCAAGTCTTCGATCACTCCTTCCTGGGCATGACGTTGGACACTTCTCAGGTCAAGGTCTTCCTCCCTCAGCAGAAGGTGGAGGGTCTTCAGATGCAGGCGCGGGCCTTGCTGTCGTGTCCACATCCTTCCATCCGTCTGGGGATGCAGTTGGTGGGTCTCATGGTGTCTTGCTTCGAGGCTGTACACTTCGCCCAGTTCCACATGAGACCTCTTCAGTTGAATCTCTTGACCGTTTGGGATCGGACACAGGTGTCCCTGGAGCAGGAATTTGCTCTGTCCCCTCTGGCCAGACAGTCCCTCTCGTGGTGGTTGGACTCGTGGCGCCAACATCAATCATCAGGGCGGGACTCGGAGCAAGCGAGCCCTCAAGGAAGTGTCCCTGATTCTGTCTTGGGTGGAGGAGAATGTTCCCTGCATCTCGGCGGTTTACATCCCAGGGGTGGAGAACCAGGAGGCGGACTCCCTGAGCAGGGGGACGTCTCCTCTGAGGGAATGGTCTCTCAGCAACAAGATCTTTCACGCCCTGTGTCGCCGCTGGGGTCAACCGGGCGTAGACCTGTTTGCGTCCCGTCACAATCACAAGCTTCCAAGGTTCGTCTCTCTGTCAAGAGATCCTCTGGCCTTCGCCACAGACGTGCTTGCAATTCCTTGGACGGAGTTTTGACTCCTCTATGCATTTCCTCCCATTCCTCTCCTGGGTCGCATGCTGCGCAAGATAGAAGATAGCTCACGAAGGGGTACCGACCATCCTGGTGCCCCCCCCCCCCCCTGGCCGAGAAGGTGTTGGTTTGCACACATAGTCCAGATGTCAGTGGATCATTACGTCATGCCTGACGATCCAGGGCTTCTCACTCAGGGTCTGCTACGCTACCCATATTTACAAACGCTGGCTTTGATGGCTTGGCTGCTGAAGCCTCCATCCTGACGGAAAAGGGGCTGCCGACCTCGGTTGTGAGTACCATGATTCAGGCTCGGAAGAAATCCTCTTCCATGATTTATTATAGGGTCTGGCATGCTTACATTGCCTGGTGTGAGTCTAAGGATTTCCCCTGTTGTTCTTTTTCCCTTGCCAGGATTTTGGAGTTCCTACAACATGGCTGGGATTCGGGTCTACAATTGAGGACCCTCAAGGGACAGGTTTCGGCCTTGGCTGTTTTTTTCCAAAGATCTTTCGCCAATCATAGGCTTATCAAGACCTATTTCCAAGGAGTTACCCATGTGCGTCCGCCGCGTAAGCCCTTGCTACCGGTGTGGGATTTTAATTTGGTGCTTTCTACTCTCCAGGGGCCTCCTTTTGAGCCCTTGTGTGATGCTGCATTATCCATTTTGACTCTGAAGGTGGTCTTTTTGGTAGCTATCACTTCGGTGCACCGCGTTTCTGAGCTGGCGGCGCTTTCTATCTCCTTACTTTGAGCGGCATCGGGATAAGGTGGTTTTTCGTCTTCAACCGGAATTCTTACCCAAGGTTGTCTCCGCTTTTCATCTCAATGAGGACATTGTCTTGCCTTCCTTGTGTCCTGCTCCTTCTAATTCTAAGGAGAGGTCCCTCCATTCACTGGATGTTGTCAGGGCACTTAAGTACTATTTGATTGCTACGGAGTCCTTTCGGAAGTCAGACTCTCTGTTTGTCCTTCCTAACGGACCTAGGAAGGGCTTGCCTCCAGCCAAATCCACTATCAGCAAGTGGATCATTCCACTAGAGCCATTGGTGCTTCTTAGGCCTTTCAGCACCAGGCTTCGGCTTGGTCTTCAGTTCATACTTTTTCTAAGTTTTACAAGGTTGATGTTAGGGCCTCAGCTGATGCTGTTTTTGGTTGCAAAGTACTTTAGGCGGTAGTGGCATGAACTACGCGCTGTTGCTCACTGGGGATTCCACCCTTTTTCTTGGACACTGCTTTTGAATGTCCCAATAGTGAAGAATTGAAGATGAAGCAACCCGTGCTGGATACCCAGAAAAATACAATTCTGTGATTACCCACCTGTAGAATTGATTTTGTGGGTATCCAGCATGGGTCGCTTCATCCCACCCTTGTTCTGTTATCCTTTTTTGCCTTGTTATGGTGATTACCATTGAGAGAGTTTATAGTGGGGCTGTGTGAATTAACATGGCCTCTGCCTCCCGGCTTCTCTGTTTTACTGCTTTTCAACACTGGGAGTTTGTAGGTAATTTGCTTCCTTTTATGGGTCGGGAGGAGCCACAAGTCTTCTTGCAGTCTACTGCGCCACCTGGTGGCAGATAACCCAATAGTGAAGAATTGAAAATGAAGCGACCCGTGCTGGATACCCACAAAATCAATTCTACTGGTGAGTAATCACAGAATTGTATTTTTCTTAACTGGAGGTCTGCTTTAAGGCAAGGCCAATCATTTAACACCCAATACAGAAAGATTTAAAGACCCCCAGGGTGGGTTTTGGTCCACTTGAAACAATGCCCTTTTCCTGTAACTTTAATTCAATTGGAGACAAGACTGGGCAGCAGAGACAAATGGTGCATACCATACCATGAGTAGGGGTTACGCCGGCTGCTGGGATTCCCCCCTACCCTGCCTGGCCTTCTGGTTTCATTGAGACTACCTTTGGCTCTTACTCATCCCTCCCTCCCCCTTGGCCTCCTGGCAGCAGTGATAACACCTTCTGATTCTCCTGGGCATCCTTACTACCGCCTATGGATCTTCCTGATCCCACCCCCCCACCCAACCTTACTGGCCTCCTGCTAACATTAATTGAAGACAGCCGATGACAAAAATTTCCAGAAGATCCCCCTGAAAAGAGGAGACTTGGCTACCGTGCAGTTAAATGTTAAAGTTCAATAAAAATTTTGTAAAAGTCAAATGTTAAAGGTCTGCTCTTGGGTGTTTCCACAAAGGAAAGTCCACTGTGGGTTAGGTTATCTTGTCTTCCTTTAAAAAAATGGCTTTTTTGGGGGGGGGAACTGCCATGACAGATTTTCCAGGAGAGTGTAGTTCAGCTTTAAAGTGGAACAAAACTCGGAAATTTGACTTTCCCACTTTCCTTTCAATGACAGCCGTCTGCTATGACGTCATTCGCCAGGCGGCTCTCACTCTAATCAATGGGGAGTTGTCTGAATGGCTGGGGCAGGAGCGCATGCATGACGCAGGGGATGCGGCAACGCATGCTCCCCATTGTAAACAATGGGAGCCGTCTGCCAAATTACGTTATAGCAGGCGGCTCTCATTGGACGAGAGACTGCGCATTCGCTGTTGGAGTGTGGCAAGGTGAGTTTTCTGGGGTTTCCCAATTAAGGATGTCTAGAGAAAAATCCTGCGCTTCAAACCGGACCTTCAGCATGATTTAATGAAAAGCCCAAACTCTTAAAAACAATTCCCCAGCATCTAAAATTAATATATTTTACGTTTTTAGTCGCTTACTTATTATTCCTTCCCCCACTGGTCTGCAACTCTGTTCAGGACTCTAGGATATGGGCGCCGCCATCTTGCCTCAGAAGCATCACATACTAAAGAGAGGAGTGCGGGATAAAGTGCAGGGGGCGGGGTTATAGCTGTGCTTTGCACAGACAGAGCAGAGCTGGGGTCAGGGAAAGGACAGCGATCCCAGAATGCAGAGCGACACAGTCAGAGACCTGCACAGTCACGTCCTGAGACCCCATGAGCCGCCATCTTGGATGTTTAAAGTCTCAGAAAATGCAGTAGATGCAGGTAGGATGATTTTAAATGTGAGCAATCTGTATGTACAGGGTGGGGGAAACATATAAGATAGACTCTTATTCAGGGTGTAGGACCGCTTTAAGAGAAAGGTAAGATCTGAGTGTATGGAAGCATTCTGCACTGTGCATTATTATACATTACTGGAGAACAATGAGCCGGTGGCATTAATCCAGAATAATGAGGATAATCACCCCTATGACTAATTGCCAAAGTTTCTATGGTATAATACAGACACCTGGAAGGAGGGGATGGAAGCCTTCGCTGTGTGTGGAGCACCTGTTATTGAATCGAGGCCATAGTCTCCACATAAGAGTTAAAAAAAAATTCTCATGGTTGTATAAAAATTCAGTTCATGAGAAAAAAAAGCCTGAGAATGTTACTTTTGCTGAATCACCAGCTAAGAAAACAATGAAAGTCAATGGCACTTTTTTACTCCTAAGAAAAGTAGAGAACTGTTTACTTCTTTCTACACTGTAGTAAAAGCTGCCATTGACTTTCATTGTCTTTTTAAATGGCGATTCGGTAACAGTAATATTCTCAGGCCTTTTTCTCATGAATTTAATTTTTTACTACCATGAGAATTTTTCACTCACTTCTTATTTGGGAGAGTAAAGTGCCATTCGCTTTCATTGTCTACCTTGGGGCTGAGTCAGAGCCAGGTGAACATTTACACCCGGTAAGCAATGAAAGTGAATAGCAGTTTTCTCTGCTATAAAAAGAAAAAAAAAAGATAGTCAAAATTCTGGATTCTGGTCCTTGCCCCCGGGGCACCCCAATCTCTGTGTAAAACCCCCCAGATCGCTGAGCGCAACTCACCTCTTCCCGGTCCTATGGCGTATGTGCGGCCGGTCGTCCAATCAGCTTGGAGCCGCTGACGTCACGCCGTCTAAGGCCAGCGGCTCTGAGCGCGCTGGTTGCCACATCCCCTGCTTCCCTCTAACAGGGAGTGTGCCCGTGCCAGCCATTGCTAGAGGGATAGCGGGGATGCGGCCGCGGCTCTCGGATGTGCAGTTGGGCCGGGAAGCAGGGTAAGTGAACAGAGCAACCTGGGGGAGTTTCACACAGCGGGGCATCCCGATATTGGATGCCCCGGGGGGGAGGGAATCGATTGGCCCGGGAATGTTATAGATTCCTGGGCCAATCGGCGTGGGTTTTGGTCCACTTTAATGTGGAACAAAACCCAGGATTTTGACTATCCTGGGTTTTGTTCCCTTCCCCTGGGGAATCCTGCTTCACCTAAGGGTGCAGCAGCAAGTAGCTGCTGTAACTCACCTCTGCCTGAACCTCTTCTGTCAGTGTGGTATAATGGCGGTGAATGCATTTGAAACTGGCCCCAGCCGTGACTACAAAAAGATGGCCGCTAGCTCCCATGAGTGAGGACACTCCTAGTGCTGGCACTAGAAGTGTCCTCACTCAAGGTAGCCGGTGCTCCTCCACCGCACTGACAGAATAGGATCAGGCATAGGTGAGTTACAGAAGGGCGCTTTTGCTGCACCCCCCTCCCCCAGGGCCGAATTAGGGGGGCGCAAGGGGTGTGAGCCCTGGGGTCTCTAGCACTTGCCCTGCAAAGGGGGTCTCCACCAACCTTTGGTTAATGGTCTGGTCCAGGAGGCTTTTCAGTCTTTGGTCTGATGGTCCTTGGGGTCTGCAACAAAGCTATCAGCAGCAGTGGGAGCGTGCCAGGGCAAGTCCTTTTTTGTTTTTGCCACCTGCAGCCAAAGCCACCACAGGGCAGGAGGGAGAGTCTAGATCAGCAAAGCCGCCGCCAGCAACGCTACAGTGATGGGTGCAGAGCTGTCACTGCACATAAGCCACCAAGCACAGCCGCTGGCAGCTCAATGCAGGGAACCAGCCGGGTGACTACACTACCCCCCACCCAGAATGGCAAAGCAGGAGTTCCCGAGCAGCACGCACCCGCACAAGGGGGGCACAAGGGACTCCATCTGACCTTCCAGTAAGTAGGCGGGTGCCAGACAACCACCAATCAGTTACTTGGCTGGACTATTATTTTAATTAAAATCCTGTACCTGGGGCCTCCACTAGATTTTGTGCCCAGGGGCCTCCACCAAGCTTAAAGCGGACCAAAACTCACCAAGCTTGTGAAATAAATTTGGCCAAAGCCCCTGCTAATACTCCATTCTTAGGGTGTAGACCTAGAAATGGATATTTTTGCCTACAGTATCGTCCTAGAACACCGATTTTTTTGCTGTCCCTCTCTGTAAGATGGCAGGTGATCAGTCATTACATAGGTGTGGCAATGACATACACACACAACCATGGCAATGAATGGAGGAGGCGGAGCTTTACAGCTAAAACAGGCAGGATTAGTGGGGAGCAGAGTAAAGTAGGAGCAGGAAAAATTGCTAAAAGGTGCTCCTCATGGAGGGAGCAATTCAGAGAATTCTAGTTAAAAATTTGGGTTTTGGTCCGCTTTCAGCACTCCCTAGCCACAGTAAAATCAGACAACTAGGAATGAGCGAACCCAACCCCCCCCCCCCAAAGCTTGGGTTTGTTCGAACTTTAAATAAATGTTAGGGCTGGGGGACCCGAAACCGGTCCCCAGTGAAATCAATAGGGAACCGAAGTTTGGGCAGGGCTGGATTTAAGCGGACCAAAACCCAAATTTTTAACTAGAATTCCCCGAATTTCTCCCTCCATGAGGAGCACCTTTTAGCAATTTTCCCTGCTCCTACTTTACTCTGCTCCCCACTAATCCTGCCTGTTTTAGCTGTAAAGCTCCGCCTCCTCCATTCATTGCCACTGTTGTGTGTGGCAAAGATGTCATTGCCAGACTTATGCAATGACTGATCACCTGACATCTTACAGAGAGGGACAGCAAAAAAATCAATGTTCCAGGATGATAGTGTAGGCGAAAATATTAATTTCTAGGTCTACACCCTAAGAAAGGAGTTTGAGCAGGGGCTTTGGCCAAATTTATTTCACAAGCTTGGTGAATTTTGGTCCACTTGAAATTATAAGGCATCCCCGCTCGATACTCACCTGACGTGACTTCCTCCGACTTCAGCCAACGGTGAATGATGGGAAGAGGCAGAAGGTGCTTTATAAAGGGTTGGCGGGTCGGTTTGGTTCACCGTGTCCAGATTCCACTAAAAGGAGGAAAAGAAATCTCCCACCGCCCGCTGAGAGTGTCACGATGATTTTTTATTAATACTCTCTGAGGTAAATTCCGGCCAGGCAGGAAGATTCTCCATAGGGGGGGGGGGGCGTGCTGTCAGTCTGGGTTTAGCGCCACCAGATCAGTAGAATGACAGAGAAAAAAGTGGGGTGGGGATGGCACAGGGGAGGAATCATTTTCATGGCTCAGGAGTTGCTCTGCAGTCCTATTCCAGTCAAGAATCCTGAGCTTCCAAACAGGGAGGTTGGATTCCATATTAAAGCAGACTTCCAGTCAAAAGTTTAGTTTAGTTTCAAGTAACAGGGGTGCACCAGACAATACCACTGAATATAAACATGTGCTCACTCACATGAACCAAACAAGACGGAAGTGGACGTGTCCAATTACACACCTTTCTTCAAAAAGGAGCACCAATATCAATATGGATACAAAATTCTTTATTATGAAAAAAGAGATACTTTTAAAATACACATGATTTATATTTGATGACCCCGTGATGCTGACTCTATGTGCCATTCTTTATTCTTGAATATTCAGGTTTGCTGGTGTCATTTAGCACACACACGTGCACTTTGAGTATATCTTTATTGTTTCCATTCACTTATAACTGTTTGAACTGGGCGAGTCTGTCAATATATTTTCTGTGGAATTTAGTTTTTTATTTATTTTCACATATGAGGTATTGTTGTTAAGAGTTGACACTTAGAGGCCGATTCATCAATAGCGCCAGGTAGCGACAGATGAGCGACTGTAGCGTGATTTTTTCAGCGCCAGCCAGTATTCGCTGTGCTTGGCCGGCGGTAGCTTGATGACAGCGACTCAGTCGGTGTGCGGTAATGTTGAATACGGGCTGGGGGGTCGCTGTTTCACAGGTCCAGCGTTGTATGTGAGCGCCTGACAACGAATGGCCAGAGCGAACGGCTAGCTTCATATTCATCAACAAATCACGCTCCGAATGTGCTGTCGCTGTCCATTCCTTGTTTAAACCCCAGTGCGCTGGCGGCGATCTGTATTAACTAGTTTTTAACCCCTAAACAACCATATTTTTTGAATGTAACATTATACATGTTTTTAGAATCATTTTGTAATATGAATACATTAATCTCAGACCTGTTAGATCAATTCTGCACATATTTTTTTTTTTTGACTTAAAAATAAATCCTAACATTGCAGAAGTGGTCTCCGATTTTTTGACATTAAAAAAAAAAAAAAAAAAATTATTACCAATTAATTATGATTAATTATAGATTGCTCCATTGAAATGCATTGGACATCGCCAGGGAGCGACAGCTCATACCTGGCGCTGTGAGGGAATTTGCAGCGGCGCTGTTCGGTCCAGGCGGCTTCATGATGAATGCCGCGCTAGCCGTCGCTCTCGCCGGCGCTAGCCTCATTTTGCTTGATAAATGCGTCATTGTGACCGCCACCGGGCGTACTTGAGTCGGTAGTCGCCGTTAGCTGCCGCTACCTGGCGCTCGTCAGACACTACCTGGCGCTATCGCTTGATGAATAAGGGCCTTATTTGTATAGGAGACTATCAGTATGTCTCATGGTTTATATGTAGTAGATATAGGTTGTACACTTTGAGGGTTTACACATATAATTTTTATGCCGGCATAAAATAACTGTTATAATAGGATCTAATAAGCGCACCTAGGGTCTTTTGATGCATTGTTCCCCTTAGGGTTTTTTTTTTCATGAATATTATTGTGACCATGGGGTCATCCATGTGATTTTAATTGTCCAGTGTGTTTTTGTGTATTTTAAAAGTATCTCCTTTTTCATAATAAAGAATTTTTTATCCATATTGATATTGGTGCTCCTTTTTGAAGAAAGGTGTGTAATTGGACACGTCCACTTCAGTCTTGTTTAGTTTAGTTTCAGTTTAAAGTGGACCAAAATCGTCCTATAAGATTCCTTTTCACCGGTGCATCCATATTTGCGAGTCACCTGTAAAACTCACCTTCTCCCTTACTTTACTGTCTTCTCCATAAAGACAAGTAGTAAAGATGCAGAGCGAGGGTTATTGATAGAGATTACTGCCTTCTCTATAGAGATGGAGAGACGGTTATGGGTAGATATTAATGTCTTCTCTATAAAGATGGAGAGAGAGGGTTATGGGTAGAGATGAATGTTTTCTCTATAGAGATGGAGTGAGAGGGTTATGGGTAGAGATGAATGTTTTCTCTATAGAGATGGAGTGAGAGGGTTATGGGGAGAGATTAATGTCTTCTCTATAGAGATGGAGTGAGAGGGTTATGGGTAGAGATTACTGTCTTCCCTATAGAGATGGAGTGAGAGGGTTATGGGTAGAGATTACTGTTTACTCTATAGAGATGGAGTGAGAGGGTTATGGGTAGAGATTACTGTCTTCTCTATAGATATGGAGAGAGAGGGTTATGGTTAGAGATTACTGTCTTCTCTATATAGATAAACTGAGAGGATTATGGGTAGAGATCACTGTCTTCTCTATAAAGATGGAGAGAGAGGGTTATGGGTAGAGATTACTGCCTTCTCTATAGAGATGAAGTGAGAGGGTTATGGGTAGAGATTACTGTCTTCTCTTTAGAGATGGAGTGAGAGGGTTATGGGTAAAGATTACTATCCTCCCTATAGAGATGGAGAGAGGAGGTTATGGATAGAGATTACTGTCTTCTCTATATAGATAAACTGAGAGGATTATGGGTAGAGATTACTGTCTTCCCTATAGAGATGGAGTGAGAGGGTTATGGGTAGAGATTACTGTTTACTCTATAGAGATGAAGTGAGAGGGTTATGGGTAGAGATTACTGTCTTCTCTATAGAGATGGAGAGAGGAGGTTATGGATAGAGATTACTGTCTTCTCTATATAGATAAACTGAGAGGATTATGGGTAGAGATCACTGTCTTCTCTATAAAGATGGAGAGAGAGGGTTATGGGTAGAGATTACTGTCTTCTCTATAGAGATGGAGAGAGAAGGTTATGGATAGAGATTACTGTCTTCTCTATAGGGATGGAGAGAGGAGGTTATGGGTAGAGATTAATGTCTTCTCTATAAAGATGGAGAGAGAGGGTTATGGGTAGAGATGAATGTTTTCTCTATAGAGATGGAGTGAGAGGGTTATGGGTAGAGATTAATGTCTTCTCTATAGAGATGGAGTGAGAGGGTTCTGGGTAGAGATTACTGTCTTCTCTATAGAGATGGAGTGAGAGGGTTATGGGTAGAGATTCCTGTCTTCTCTATAGAGATGGAGTGAGAGGGTTATGGGTAGAGATGAATGTGTTCTCTATAGAGATGGAGTGAGAGGGTTATGGGTAGAGATTCCTGTCTTCTCTATAGAGATGGAGTGAGAGGGTTATGGGTAGAGATTAATGTTTTCTCTATAGAGATGGAGTGAGAGGGTTATGGGGAGAGATTAATGTCTTCTCTATAGAGATGGAGTGAGAGGGTTATGGGTAGAGATTACTGTCTTCTCTATAGAGATGGAGTGAGAGGGTTATGGGTAGAGATTCCTGTCTTCTCTATAGAGATGGAGTGAGAGGGTTATGGGTAGAGATGAATGTGTTCTCTATAGAGATGGAGTGAGAGGGTTATGGGTAGAGATTACTGTCTTCTCTATAGAGATGGAGTGAGAGGGTTATGGGTAGAGATTACTGTCTTGTCTATAGAGATGGAGTGAGAGGGTTATGGGTAGAGATGAATGTCTTCTCTATAGAGATGGAGTGAGAGGGTTATGGGTAGAGATTACTGTTTACTCTATAGAGATGGAGTGAGAGGGTTATGGGTAGAGATTACTGTCTTCTGCAGGTATAGGAGAGGGTTATGGTCCTCTCTATGGTTGCAGGTATAGGAGAAGGAGAGGGTTATGGTCCGCTCTATAAATTGCAGGTATAGGTGACGGAGAGGGCTATGATCTTCTCTATGGTTGCAGGTATAGGAGACAGAGAGGGTTATTTTCCTCTCTATGGTTGTAGGTATAGGAGACGGGGAGGGTTATGGTCCTCTCTATGGTTGCAGGTATAGGAGACGGAGAGGGTTATGGTCCTCTCTATGGTTGCAGGTATAGGAGACGGAGAGGGTTATGGTCCTCTCTATGGTTGCAGGTATAGGAGGCGGAGAGGGTTATGGTCCTCTCTATGGTTGCAGGTATAGGAGGCGGAGATGGTTATGGTCCTCTCTATGGTTGCAGGTATAGAAGATGAAGAAGGAGAAAGGACTATGGGTAGGGGTGTGTGGAGGGGACATTAATGGAGGCCAGGAACCAAGAGGGGGATTGATATGATTTCATTATCAGAAAAAAACCCACCACTGCCTATACTGACCCCCCACCCAGTGCATGCTGGGATGGCAGAGGCTTTAGTCTGGAATTTAGGAGGGGTAAAAGTGCAGACGCTGATCACGCGTGACACGTGTTACACATTACACATAGCAAATGAGGCATCGCTGCCTCCCCGACTCCCTGAGATTAATTGTAGCGCGTCATTCTGGCAGCCAGAGATGGTGAGTGTGGTGACCATAGCAGCCGGCATCTCCAGGCCCGCTCCCTTGCACTCCACTGAGAGGAGAGATAGAAACCCAGCTTTTTATAGCTCATCCCTCCAAGACGGAGCCTCATTAGGACTGGACTTTCAGTGCTACCATCACGAGGGCAGCCAATTTGTTACCACTTCCATGATCACCATCTTGGGAGCTTTCCAGCAACGCCTCTCATGTCCTCTCTACATCTTTCTACATAGTCGAAATATACAGCTCACCCACACATCCAATAACCCCTTACTGCAGGGATAGACAGGTGGCGAGGATCCATGGGAGGTGCAGCAATATCAGGAAGATCCAGAGGCCTTGTCCAGGATCTGGAAGGGACATGGATGGACAGGTGGGGAGGATCCACAGGAGGTGCAGCAAGGACCAGGAAGATCCAGAGTCCTAGTTCAGATCTGGAAGTGACAGGGATGGACAGGTGGGGAGTATCCACGGGAGGTGCAGCAATACCAGGAAGTTCTAGAGTCTTAGTTCAGGATCTGGAAGTGACAGGGATGGACAGGTGGGGAGGATCCACGGGAGGTGCAGCAATACCAGGAAGATCCAGAGGCCTTGTCCAGGATCTGGAAGTGACAGGGATGGACAGGTGGGGAGGATCCACGGGAGGTGCAGCAATACCAGGAAGATCCAGAGGCCTTGTCCAGGATCTGGAAGTGACAGGGATGGACAGGTGGGGAGTATCGACGGGAGGTGCAGCAAGACCAGAAGGATCCAGAGACCTTGTCCAGGATCTGGAAGTGACAGGGATGGACAGGTGGGGGGTATCCACGGGAGGTGCATCAATATCAGGAAGATCCAGAGGCCTTATCCAGGATCTGGAAGTGACAGGGATGGACAGGTGGCAAGGATCCACAGGAGGTGCAACAAGACCAGGAGGATCCAGAGACCTTGTCCAGTATCTGAAAGTGACGGGGATGGACAGGTGGCGAGGATCGGGCGCCCTTGGGGGTTTCACACAGCAGGGCATCCCAGTCTGGGGCAGAGTTAGTTCCCTGGAGTCTTAAAGACTCCAATGTGGGTTTTGTTCCACATTAAAGGGGATCCTTGCCACACCTCTAAGGGCAAATCTAGCCAACCATACACTTAGAAGAAGCCAGTAGTGAGGGGCCAGCTAACCATTTAGTGGGAAGAAATTCATGCTTTGCAGGGTGATTTTGTAGTTTGACAGGGTGACCAGATGTGGGGGGTAAAAACCGGACGACTCCCTGAAAAACCATGTGATTGGGCATCTCTGCAATAGACCAGAGGGTGGTGATGAGGTACCAAGAGGCCAAACCACAACAAGATCTGTGCTCTTTGCCTGTATGCATTGATTTAAAGTGCACCGAAACCCACAGCCTTCGGCCCCGGAATCTATAAGATTCCAGGACCGCTAGATTCCTTTCCCCCCAATTCCGGATGCCCTGCTGTTTGAAACCCCCCAGGTCGCCCGGTATATTCACCTTCTCCTCCGACCAACCACGCATGCACATGCAGCGGACGCATCCCTGCTATCCCTTTAGCAGGGTGCATGCCAGGCATTTGTGAATGGCCGTTACGTGCACGCTCCCTATTAGAGGGTAGCGGGGATGCTGCCGCACTCGGAGCAGCCCACCCAGGCTCTTTAGATGCTCCTAGACGAGCTCGCGTCAGCGCAGTTGAGTGCACTGATTGGACGGGAGGCCGCGGATGCTCTGTAGGACCAGGGAAAGGTGAGTCGGAGCAGAGCCTACCTTTATGCCAGTGGCAGTGAAAATCCTGTATTTTGGTCCACTTTAGGCAGTGGAATATTTTCGCTTTCACTCATGCTCATTACTCAAGCAGGGCCTTCCGTTATGCCAGTGGTAGTCAAAATCCTGGGTTTTAGTCCACTTGAAGCAGCAGAATATTTTCACTTTCCCTCGTGCTCATTACTTAAGCAGGGCCTCCCGTTATGCCGGTGGTAGGCAAAATCCTGGGTTTTAGTCCACTTTAAGCAGCAGAATATTTTCGCTTTCACTCATGCTCATTACTCAAGCAGGGCCTTCCATTATGCCGATGGCAGTCAAAATCCTGGGTTTTGGTCCACTTTAAGCCGCAGAATATTTTTGGTTTCCCTCATTACTCAAGCAGGGCCTTCCTTTATGCCAGTGCCAGTCAAAATCCGGGGGGGGGGTTTGGTCCACTTTAAGCAGCAGAATATTTTCACTTTCGCTCATGCTCATTACTCCAGCGGGGCCTTCCGTTATGCCGGTGGTCATGGCTCTGTATGGGCCCCATTTACCCTCATACACACCTTATGCCTGTAATGGCCGCCCTGGGTAGGTAGGTGGGAGTCTGGTCAGGGATGCGCAATGCATTATGGGGTTTGTGTGGGCCCCATTTACCGCTCATACAAACCTTATGCCTGTAATGGCCTTCCTGGGTAGTTAGATGGGAGTGTGGTCAGAGATGCGCAATGCATTGTGAGTCTGTGTAGGCCCCATTTATCCCTCATACAAACCTTATGCCTGTAATGGCCGCCCTGGGTAGGTAGATGGGAGTCTGATCAGAGAAGCGCAATGCATTTTGGGTCTGTGTGAGCCCCATTTATCCCTCATACAAACCTTATGCCTGTAATGGCTGCCCTGGGTAGGTAGATGGGAGTCTGGTCAGAGAAGCGCAATGCATTATGGGTCTGTGTGAGCCCCATTTATCCCTCATACAAACCTTATGCCTGTAATGGCCGACCTGGGTAGGTAGATGGGAGTCTGGTCAGAGAAGCGCAATGCATTATGGGTCTGTGTGAGCCCCATTTATCCCTCATACAAACCTTATGCCTGTAATGGCTGCCCTGGGTAGGTAGATGGGAGTCTGGTCAGAGAAGCGCAATGCATTATGGGTCTGTGTGAGCCCCATTTATCCCTCATACAAACCTTATGCCTGTAATGGCCGACCTGGGTAGGTAGATGGGAGTCTGGTCAGAGAAGCGCAATGCATTATGGGTCTGTGTGAGCCCCATTTATCCCTCATACAAACCTTATGCCTGTAATGGCTGCCCTGGGTAGGTAGATGGGAGTCTGGTCAGAGAAGCGCAATGCATTATGGGTCTGTGTGAGCCCCATTTATCCCTCATACAAACCTTATGCCTGTAATGGCTGCCCTGGGTAGGTAGATGGGAGTCTCGTCAGAGATGCGCTATGCATTATGGGTCTGTGTGGGCCCCATTTATCCCTCATACAAACATTATGCCTGTAATGGCTGCCCTGGGTAGGTAGATGGGAGTTTGGTTAGAGATGCGCAATGCATTATGGGTCTGTGTGGGCCCCATTTATCCCTCATACAAACATTATGCCTGTAATGGCTGCCCTGGGTAGGTAGATGGGAGTTTGGTTAGAGATGCGCAATGCATTATGGGTCTGTGTGGGCCCTATCTACCGCTCATACAAACCTTATGCCTGTAATGGCTGCCCTGGATAGTTAGATGGGAGTGTGGTCAGAGATGCGCAATGCATTATGGGTCTGTGAAGGCCCCATTTATCCCTCATACAAACCTTATGCCTGTAATGGCTGCCCTGGGTAGGTAGATGGGAGTCTGGTCAGAGAAGAGCAATGCATTATGGGTCTGTGTGGGCCCTATTTACCGCTCATACACACCCTATGCCTGTAATGGCCGCCCTGGGTAGGTAGATGGGAGTCTGGTCAGAGAAGAGCAATGCATTGTGGGAGAGACCATAGAAGAAACATTTACCCGATGTTTATGTGGTATTTATTTTTTTAGTCACACATCTATGATACATCGGCTCCTAAATGTGGGGCAGCCGAACGTTCACACAGCGTTAGAATCTGAGCTGCGTGCGTTCTGCGGTTGTCACGGCAACACAGACAATGACAGACAAGTCACATTCCATCGTCTTAATCTTTCTGCAGAGCAGCAAGGTTTTTTTTTTCTTTTTTTACTAAGACTTAAAGTGGACCAAAACCCAGGATTTTGACGATCCTGGGTTTTGCCCTTTCCCCAATTGGGGGTGTGTGAAACCCCCCAGATTGCCCGAAGAATCTCACCTCTTCCCGGTCCTATGGCGCATGCACGGCCGCTCGTCCAATCAGCGCGCTTGGAGCCGCTGACATCACGTCATCTAAGGCTTCATCTAAGGCCAGCATCTCCGAGCGTGTTGGCGGCCGCATCCCTGCTAGCCCTCTAGCAGGACGTGTGTCCATGCCAGCCCTTTTAGAGGGAAGCAGGGGATGCGGCCGCTGTTTGCGCATGCGCCATTGGACTGGGAAACAAGGTAAGTGTATGGGGCGACCTGGGGGGGGGGTTTCACACAGCGGGGTATCCCGATTTTGGATGCCCTGGGAGGAGGGAATCGATCAGCCCGGGAATCATATAGATTCCCGGACCGATCGGCGTAGGTTTTGGTCCACTTTAACGAAGAATGATGCAAGGATAAGCGCAGCGGACCTTCATTGGATGTCTACTAGCTTAAAGCTGACCTAAACCCTCCCTGTCGACTCAGGTAGGGTGAATGTCTGCAAGGATCCTTAGCCAGCTACTCCTGTTGCCCTTGAGGATTGAAGATCAGAAAACAGCTGCACCCGACAGTGAAGCCTTCTATTGGAGATACAGCTGGCGCATGTTTGTGTGTAGCTGTTTCCTGTCCCCCAGTGGATGGAGGTTGGAAAAGTTAAGTATCTAGGGCTCACTGATGGCGGCGGGTTAGGTTAGTGCCCGGCACAGAGTTGCAAGGAAGAGTTTACTTTAGCTCCTGTTTAAAGCAGACCTATACTCCCCATGTATGTCCAGAGATTTCTTTTGGGCACTTGTCCACCATTTACAATTGGATTGGTGGACAATGCCCGGCTGCAACTAAATGGGAATAAAATGGTACGCATAGTTTATGCATTACTATATGCTGGGGAACTGAGCAACTTTGGCCCAGAGAATTCCTTGGGGGGCTTGTTCACCATTTGCAAGTAGATTGGTGGGCAGGGCCAAGCTCCTCCCCCATCACAGTGTCTGGAGCATGCCATGCTCCATCCACTGCAACAAAGGGGGGTGTGAGCACATTGATGCTGCAGGACCTGATTTTGTGATTCGCCTAGTCAGTTTCAACGATTGCTATACATAAATACCTTTGCATCATATAAGGAAGCGCCCCCTAGTGGGTGGGGTTTAGAATACACTTTACAACCAAGCAACTTGCTGTCAGCACTCATTTTTAGCGTCAACTTAAAGGGATAGTTCAGGCAACTATAATACCACTTTTCCCCCCAGCAGCTGCTACACCTACGTCTGGCTGTCTAATTCTCACCCATTCCCCAGATCCGGTCCTGCAGTCCCTATGCTCACAGGAATTCCGTTGGGGCACATGACCACCATTTGCAAGAATATTGGTGGACAAGGCCCAACCCTGCCTCCATTACAGAAGCATTCCATGCTCATTCACTGCAACAGAGGGGGCGTGCTGGGCTCTTCCTCTGTACAAGGAAGGGCATGAGCTCCTGGACACCACCGGACCCGATCTAGGGATCACTTTAGTCTGGAAGATCCAGATCAGGGTGAAGCAGCTGCAGGTGAGAAGAGGTGAGTATTTTTTTTTTTAATGTGTACAATCCCTTCTAAAGATTGCTATACATAAATACCTTCCCATCATATACCATTGCACGCTCCATTCACTGCAACAGAGGGGGCGTGCCAGGCTCTTCCTCTGCACAGGAGCATAGGACCCAATACTGAGATTGGACTAATCACCTAAAGGCAAGAAGAGGTGAGTTTTTTGTTGTTTATTTTACCTACACAGTCCCTTTAAAAATTGCTATACATAAATACCCTCCCATCATATACCATTCCGCGCTCCATTTACTGCAACAGAGGGGGCGTGCCAGGCTCTTCTCTCTGAACAGGATCCGATACTGGGATTGGGCTAGTCGCCTGTAGCCAAGAAGAGGTGAGTATTTTTTTTAAACTGCTATACATAAATACCTTCCCATAACACAAGAGAGATTGAATCACAAAGCAGTGCCATCTAGTGGACTGGGTTTAGAATAGACTTTACAAGCTACAACTTGCCGTCGGAAGCAAATGCTATGGATTTTTCATGGAAAAGGTTAAAAATAAACAGCATCCTACCTTTACAAGCATTCCTCCAGGGCCACTCCGCCGATGTGGACCACCAATACTAGCTTGAGGAGCTAGTCCAGACCACACCCCCTTCTCTATTGATGGCTTGAATAGCACTCTCAGAGCTCCAGTGTCACCCAGCCAATGTTGACCTCGAATACTAGCTCGAGGGCCTAGTCCAGACGACACCCCCTTCTGTATTGATGGCTTGAATGGCACTCTCAGACCTCCAACGCCACCCCGCTGTTGTGGTCCACCAATACTAGCTCGAGGAGCTAGTCCAGACCACACCCCCTTCTGCATCGATGGCTTGAATGGCACTCTCAGAGCTCCAATGCCACCCTGCCAATGTGGACCACTCGAGGAGCTAGTCCAGACCACACCCCCTTCTGTATTGATGGCTTGAATGGCACTCTCAGAGCTCCAGTGCCACCCTGCCAATGTGGACTACTCAAAGAGCTAGTCCAGACCACACCCCCTTCTGTATTGATGGCTTGAATGGCACTCTCAGAGCTCCAGCGCCACCCCGCAGATGTGGACCACAAATACTAGCTCAAGGAGCTAGTCCAGACCACACCCCCTCCTGTATTGATGGCTTGAATGGCACTCTCAGAGCTCCATCACCACCCCGCCAATATGGACCACCAATACTAGCTCGAGGAGCTAGTCCAGACCACACTCCCTTCTGCATTGATGGCTTGAATGGCACTCTCTGAGATCCAGTGCCACCCCGCCGATGTGGACCACCAATACTAGCTTGAGGAGCTAGTCCAGACCACACCCCCTTCTGTATTAATGTCTTGAATGGCACTCTTAGAGCTCCAACGCCACCCCGCTAATGTGGACCACTAGAGGAGCTAGTCCAGCCCACATCCCCTTCTGTATTGATAGCTTGAATGGCACTCTCAGAGCTCCAACGCCACCCTGCCAATGTGGGCCACTCGAGGAGCTATTCCAGAAAACACCCCCTTCTGTATGGATTGCTTGAGTGGCACTCTCAGAGCTCCAGTGCCACCCCCACCAATGTGGACCACTCGAGGAGCTAGTCCAGACCACACCCCCTTCTGTATTGATGGCTTGAATGGCATTCTCAGAGCTCCAGCGCCACCCCGCCAATATGGATTACTCAAGGAGCTAGTCCAGACCACACCCCCTTCTGTATTGATGGCTTGAATGGCACTCTCAGAGCTCCAGTGCCACCCTGCCAATGTGGGCCACTCGAGGAGCTAGTCCAGACCACACCCCCTGCTGTATTGATGGCTTGAATGGCACTCTCGGAGCTCCAGCACCACCCCGCCAATGTGGACCACTCGAGGAGCTAGTCCAGACCACACCCCTTTCTGTAATAATGGCTTGAATGGCACTCTCAGAGCTCCAGCGCCACCCCGCCAATGTGGACCACTCTAGGAGCTAGTCCATACCACACCCCCTTCTGTATTGATGGCTTGAATGGCACTCTCAGAGCTCCAGCGCCACCCCGTCTATGTGGACCACCAATACTAGCTCGAAGAGCTGGTCCAGACCACACCCCCCTTCTGTATCGATGGTTTGAATGGCACTTTCAGAGCTCCAACACCACCCCGCCGATGTGGAGCTAGTCCAGACCACATCCCCTTCTGCATTGATGGCTTGAATGGCACTCTCAGAGCTCCAGTGCCACCCCGCCGATGTGGACCACCAATACTAGCTCGAGGAGCTAGTCCAGACCACACCCCCTTCTGTATTGATGGCTTAAATGACACTCTCAAAGTTCCAGCACCACCCCGCTGATGTGGACCACCAATACTAGCTCAAGGAGCTAGTCCAGACCACACCTCCTTCTGTATTGATGTCTTGAATGGCACTCTCAGAGCTCCAATGCCACCCTGCCAATGTGGACCACTCGAGGAGCTAGTCCAGACCACACCCCCTTCTGTATTGATGGGTTGAATGGCACTCTCAGAGCTCCAGCGCCACCCCGCCAATGTGGACCACTTGAGGAGCTAGTCCAGACCACACCCCCTTCTGTATTGATGGCTTGAATTATTATTATTGTTTATTTATATAGCGCCATCAACTTCCGTAGCGCTTTACAAGTTAAGAATACAGACAAGGTAAAACATATAGCACAGAGAACAATACAGAATTAGATGCCACAGGTTAAAACCAAGTGTTGTGAGCACAGGAGACAATAGGGAGGAGTGCGAATGGCATTCTCAGAGCTACAGCGCCACCCCGCCAATGTGGACCACAATACTAGCTCGAGGAGCTAGTCCAGACCATACCCCCTTCTGTATTGATGGCTTGAATGGCACTCTCAGTGCTCCAGCACCACCCCGCTGATGTGGACCACCAATACTAGCTCGAGGAGCTAGTCCAGCCCACACCCCCTTCTGTATTGATGGCTTGAATGGCACTCTCAGAGCTCCAGCGCCACCCCGCCAATGTGGACTACTCGAGGAGCTAGCCCAGACCACACCCCCTTCTGTATTGATGGCTTGAATGGCACTCTCAGAGCTCCAGCGCCACCCCGCCGATGTGGACCACCAATACTAGCTCGAGGAGCTAGTCCAGACCACATCCCCTTCTGTATTGATGGCTTGAATGGCACTCTCAGAGCTCCAGCGCCACCCTGCCGATGTGGACCACCAATACTAGCTCGAGGAGCTAGTTTGGACCACAGCCCTTTCTGTATTAATGGCTTGAATGGCACTCTCAGAGCTTCAGCGCCACCCCGCCAATGTGGACCACTCGAGGAGCTAGTCCAGACCACACCCCTTTCTGTATTAATGGCTTGAATGGCACTCTCAGAGCTCCAGTGCCACCCTGCCAATGTGGGCCACTCGAGGAGCTAGTCCAGACCACACCCCCTGCTGTATTGATGGCTTGAATGGCACTCTCGGAGCTCCAGTGCCACCCCGCCAATTTGGACCACTCGAGGAGCTAGTCCAGACCACACCCCCTTCTGTATTGATGGCTTGAATGGCACTCTCAGAGCTCCAGCACCACCCCGCCAATGTGGACCACTCGAGGAGCTAATCCAGACCACACCCCCTTCTGTATTGATGGCTTGAATGGCACTCTCAGAGCTCCAGCACCACCCCGCCAATGTGGACCACTCGAGGAGCTAGTCCAGACCACACCCCTTTCTGTAATAATGGCTTGAATGGCACTCTCAGAGCTCCAGCGCCACCCCGCCAATGTGGACCACTCTAGGAGCTAGTCCATACCACACCCCCTTCTGTATTGATGGCTTGAATGGCACTCTCAGAGCTCCAGCGCCACCCCGTCTATGTGGACCACCAATACTAGCTCGAAGAGCTGGTCCAGACCACACCCCCCTTCTGTATCGATGGTTTGAATGGCACTTTCAGAGCTCCACCCCGCCGATGTGGAGCTAGTCCAGACCACATCCCCTTCTGCATTGATGGCTTGAATGGCACTCTCAGAGCTCCAGTGCCACCCTGCCGATGTGGACCACCAATACTAGCTCGAGGAGCTAGTCCAGACCACACCCCCTTCTGCATTGATGGCTTGAATGGCACTCTCAGAGCTGCCATTCAATCCCAGCTAACTCCTTCCTCTCCACCCAGCCTCATTCTAGCTCTCAGTCCCAGCACGGCCCCACTTATTATGCCACATCACAGCCCCAAGGGCCACGCCCACATGCTTCTGAAGAGAAACCATGAGGTAAAACTTCAAGTCTCGATATCTCGGCCTTTTCTTCTTCAATTTAAAAACGGAAAACAGTTTAGGACAGCGCCACACTTTGCCCGGTACAGTGGTGTCACCATTAGCTATGCCTGGCGGTACTGATGTACAAGATTATACTGGCAAAGTTGTTCAGTTACTGACACCTATAACAGAATGTACGTGTTGGCAGTTTGGTAACATCATTAAAGCACTTTGGCGTATCCAGGTTTTCCTGTTTCTGGGTCGGCGCCATTCTATTATTAGCTTGCCGCCCTCATAGCAAATGCTCGCATGCTTGCCTGGAACGTCTCCTTACTGCTGAACACTGTGTAACCGGCATTGCGCTTCCCCGCCAATGCCGCCCAGGTACATGCGCCAATACCACGCCCTCACCTCAAGACCGTCTACCCTTATTTCAGTCATACAGACCGTTCTCTCCCACTCCCTCTGGAACTACAAGCACCAGCATGCCCCTGCTTATGGGTGTCTGGAACGTCGCCTCACTGCTGAACACTGGGTAACCAGCACCGCGCTCCCTGGCTGCCGCCGCCCAGGTACATGCACCCATCCCACATGACCCAAGCTGGGATTGCGTGTTCACTGCTTGGCCCAGTGGTCATGTGATGGTAGCCCCTCGTCATTAATTTCAGTCATACAGACCCTTTCTTTCCCACCCCCTGTGGAACTACAAGCACCAGCATGCCCTGGCTTATGGATACGGCGCGTGATTCACAGCAGCCTCTCCTTGCCTGACACACTCAACGCAGCTATACAGGTGGGAGGGCATGCTGGGGCTTGTAGTTTCAGATCTACACAAAACATTGAAAATCCTTTATTAGTACCTCCCACCACATAACCTGTTGCCATTAAAGTGGACCAACACCCATAGATTCTCGGGCCGATCCAATCCCTCCCCGCGGGGCATCCAAAATTGGGATGCCCCACTGTGTGAAACCCCCCAGCACGCCCTCAAACCTTACCTGGATCCCGGTCCAACGACACATGCGCGGGCCGCATCTCGCGCTTCTCTCTAGCAGGGCGCGTGCCTACGCTGGCCATTTGTGAATGGAGGGAAGCGCGAGATGCAGCCGGCAGTGTGCTCGGAGCAACTACGCTTTGACGCCGCCTAGACGCGCATAGCTCAGCGGCTCAGAGCGTGCTGATTGGACGAGCGGCCGCGCATGCGCCTTAGGAGCGGGGTGAGGTGAGTTGAATCCTGCGATCTGGGGGGTTTCACATAGCGGGGCACCCCCGATCGGGGGTGCCCCGGGGAAGTGGACCAAAACCCAGGACAGTCAAAATCCTGGGTGTTGGTCCACTTTAAACACTCAATGCAGCTATGCAGGTGGGGGGGGCATGCTGGGGCTTGTAGTTTCACATCTACACGAAACATTGAAAATCCTTTATTAGTACCTCCCACCACATAACCTGTCGCCATTAAAGTGGACCAAGATCCAGGATTTTGACTGTCCTGGGTTTTGGTCCTTTCCCTGCTGTGTGAAACCCCCATATCGCCAACTCACCTCTTCCCAGTCCTACGGCGCATGCACGGCTGCTAGTCCGATCAGTGTGCTTGGAGTCGCTGACGTCAATTCGTCAGCCTTTGTCAGAGCGCACTGGCGGCCGCATCCCCTTCTAACAAGGAGCGTGCCTGCCATTCACAAATGCCTGGTGCGAGGACGCGCCCTGCTAGAGGGATAGCAGGGATGCGGTTCGCGCATGAACCATTGGACCGGGAAAGAAGGTAAGTGTATGGGGTGACCTGGGGGGGTTTCACACAGCGGGGCATCCCAATTTTGGATAGATTTCCGGGCTGATCGATGTGGGTTTTTGTCCACTTTAAAAAGGAACAACACACAGGAAATTCCCTTTCCTGTGTAATGTTCCTCTCGGGTTGGGATGTGTACCCCCCAGATGGCTGTAAAAACTCACCTTCCTGTCATTCCCACAGTGTAGGATCGACTGAAACTGAAGGCTTAGACGGCTTAACCACTGACAATGCCGAGTGAGATCAAGTGAGCTGATTGGCTGAGCGGAGCGCTTTTCTAAACACTGATTTTTTTTGCTGTCCCTCTGTGAGATGTCAGGCGATCACCCATTGGATAGGTATGGCAAGGACATCATCACCACACACAACAGTGGCATTGAATAGAGGAGGCGGAGCTTTACAGTTGAAACAGGCGCCATTATCTGGGATTAGATTAAAACAAGATCAATGAAAATTGGCAAAAGGTTCTCCTCATGGGGGGAGCAATTCAGGGGATGCAAGTTAAAAATTTGGGTTTTGGTCCACCATAAAGTGGACCAACACCCAGGGGTGATCGGCCCGGGAATCTATAAGATTCCCGGGCCGATCACCTCACTCACCGCAGGACATCCCGATCTCCCCCAAACTCCTTACCTGATCCGCCGCCTCCCGCGCGCCCCTCTAGACGTGCGCGCGCCCGCGCCGGCCGTCTGTGAATGGCCGGCGCGGGCGCGCGCACGCCGAAAGTGACGCGCGGGAGGCGGCGACGGACACGCTGTCCTGGACGCCGCTGACACTCACTTAGACGTCGGCGGGGATTGGACGGCGCGGTCACGTGGGAGCGGGGAGAGGTGAGTTTTTTGGGGTTTCTGGGGGGTTTCAGAGAGCGGGACACCCACAGACTTTCCCTGGTCCCACAGTGCATGCATGGGCTCTCGTCCAATCAGCATTGTATGCTGTGCATATTAACGAATGGCAGACAGCTCTGTTTAGACAAAGTGCTCGGCAATCTGTGCGCCCGCATCCCCAGTTTCCCTTTAGACGTGGGCCCAGCCTATCTGAATGACTGGGCACTGGAGCACGCCTCAGACCAGACATGCTGGGGATGCGGCCGGCGTTCTTTACATGGTCATGGGAGCCAGGGCAAAGGTGAGTATTGTGGCGGCCGGGGGGGTTTACACACCAGGAGGAAGGCTGGCCCTGGAGCCTTTTAGAATTCAGGGTCGGCCGATATGTGTCTTGTTCTGCTTTAAAGAGGGCCTAAATGGTATCCCCACTGGGAGTTTAGGATGGCTATGCCCTGAAATGCCCGCCGATCTGTGCAATTGTCACCGTGGTAACGTGCTCCTCATGGGGGTAGCAATTCTGGGGATGCTCTCGTCCAATCAGCATCATATGCTGTGCATATTAATGATTGGCAAACAGCTCTGTTTAGATACAGTGCTTGGCAATTGGGAGCGTCTGCATCCCCAGTTTCTCTTTAGACGTGGGCGTGTTGCTGTCCCCAGCCTATCTGGAGCACGCCTCGGACCAGACATGCTGGGGATGCGGGCGACGTTTACATCGCCATGGGAGCCAAGCAAAGGTGAGTATTGTGGCGGCGGGGTGGTTTACACACCAGGGGAAGGTTGGCCCTGGAGCCTTTTAGAATTCAGGGTCGGACGCTATGTGTCTTGTTCCGCTTTAAAGGAGGCTTAAATGGTATCCCCCCGGAGAGTTTAGGAGACACCCGGCGATCTGTGTACTTGTCACCGTGGTAACGGTGGCAGGTTGTGTTGGTGGTATGTTCTTCATACACACGGCAGCGGGGTGATCCTTCAGGCTGTCAGTATTGGCTCTTATCTGCCATTATTACTCACTTGTGCCGGGCACGTGACCCCCCTGGAGCAGTGCCAGGAATTCCTCTGTTGTCAGTGATCACTGCCGGGGCTCTGCACAGCTCCTGTCACTGATCCCAGCGCTGCCGACCCGCTGGCACCTCCGCTCCTCTATAGCCGGGGGGCACAGGTAGGTCCAGGCAGGTTTGGGTTGTGGGGGGGTCTTCAGCCGGGGCATAACTGGCAGGGGCACTTGTGTGTGTTTAAAGCTGGCTTGAGGGTGAGAAAGGCTTGTGCATGTGATGGGGGGCGCACAGCAGCAGCCAGCGCCTCCTACTCGGGGCTCTCCTTTACGTGGTGCCCCATCTATGCATTAGCAGGCGCCGTGTTTCAATGGGGGTGTAGGTCCACTTTATATCAATTAAGGTACGCACACAATAATTATAAAAGTATAACCAGCCTTTTTATTTCATTGAAAAAAAAAAAAAAAAAATATATATATATATATATATATATATATATATATATTAATAATATAATTATATTATATATATATATATATATATATATATATATATATATATATATATATATATATATAATATAATTATATTATTAATATATATATATATATATATATATATATATATATATATATATATATATATATATATATTAATAATAATAATAATAATATAATATATTTAATTCCATCACATATAGACAATATATAATATATACACACTTAAAAAATCAGTGCAATTGATTTTTGCACATTAAAGCACACCTAAACAGCTAAACAGCTTGGATTGCACTGATTTTTTAAGTGTGTATATATTATATATTGTCTATATGTAATGGAATTAAATATTCATGATATATTTTTTTAATGAAATAAAAAGGCTGGTTATACTTTTATAATTATTGTGTACGCACCTAAATTGATATAGTGTGGCTTATATGGGAAGGGACTTCTGTGGACACCCTTTATATAAGGTTGCAGCACCTGACAATATTTTTGGATTATAGCAGAATTGATAGTTCTGGACCATTGTGTATTTAATTGGGTGTAGGTCCACTTTAATGTCACAGGGACAGGCTTTCCTCTAACAATATAAGCTCACCCTCTTGGGGTTTGAGGACTGTTCTGTCCCTTAACACCCCCCCTTATGTATAACCCCTGAAAATTGGGTAGTGCATTGGCCAAATTTAAAGTGGACCAAAACCCAGGATTTTTACGATCTTGGTTCTTGGTCCTCCCCCCACGCTGTGTGAAACCCCCCCAGGACGCCGAGACCTGCTCACCTCTTCCCAGTCCCACAGCGCGTCTAAGAGCAGCGGCTCTGATGGTCGCATCCTCCACTTCTCTATAACAGGGAGCGTGCCTGCGCCGGTCATTCACAAATGTCTTTCTCTGTGGCTGGTGCACACTTACAAATTCGCATTCGGCGGGTGCCAGGACCGCGGTGGCGCCGCTGTATATCCAATAGGAAAGAAGAGGACCGGCAGTTGGTAGTGTATATAAGTCTGGGGCACTTTAGGCACGGTTTGGCAGTCCACCTTGATAAAGGGGGCTTCTGACCCCCGAAACGTTGGTTGTTGAGACTGTTCCTGTGCCATCATATGAACTTTATTCCACTGCTTGTTACTTTATGGAATGTCTGCTTAATACAAGCATTTCTATCAATGAATGGAGTGCCGGTCCTCTTCTTTCCTATTGGCCATTCACAAGTGCCTGGCGTGGACATGCGCCCTGCTAGAGGGATAACGGGATGCGGCCGCGGCTCTTAGACCAGGAAACATGGGGCGACCTGGGAGGTTTCACACAGCGGGGCATCCCAGTTCTGGATGCCCCTGGGGGGGGGGGGAATCGATCGACCAGGGAATCTTATAGATTCTCGGGCCAATTGAGCTGGGTTTTAGTCCACTTTAAGCTTCACAGGGGCATCCCGATTTGGGTGTGAAAACCTGAGGATTGACCGTCCTTCCACCTTGCTCCGCCCATCCACCTTGCTCCGCCCATCCACCTTGCTCCGCCCATCCAAGGCGCACGCACAGGTTCTCAATCAATAGAGATTGAGATGCCTATTAATGCTCGCCAATCTATGTCTAATTAATGGATTGCTGGGCCACCCCTTCGCTGCACACCCGCCGCCAGCCATTCTAATATGCTGATGGAGGGTCGGTTCGGTTGCTATAGCGTCCCCGCCAAGGAGCACGGAAGTCCACTTTAAATCCTAAGACTGACCTGCAGTCATCACCCAAACAGCTTGGAAAGGTCCTTTGCTCTTCCTGCCTCCTCTATATGTTCCTGCATTTAGCCATGTTCCTGTTGCGGCTCCAGGTTAGCACAGTGTAGGTCAGCTTTAACCAGTGGCTGGGGTGGGATTAAAGTATTTTATTTTTTTATAGGACAACTATCATTAAAGCCGAACACTCATTTTTTAATAAAATGGCTGTTGTTCCCGTTTGCTGATGCCCCTCTGCACATTAATGCTGGTAATCGGGAGAAAACTCACCTTTCTCCTCGTTCCCTCTAAAGAAACACAGTGATTGTGATTGGCCGCCGCAGTCATGTGGTTGCCGGTGGCCGATTACCCAGAAGAAGCCACAGGACCGCAGCAGCCAATCACAGCTTGGATTTCTCCAAGAGAAAGGTAAGATCTCTCCTTATTACCGGCATTAAATCACAGGGGTGTATCGTCCATGCACCCTGTGCATTTTGTTCTGGTTTAAAGTGGACCATTTGACTATCCTGGGTTTTGGTCCTTCCCCCCCCCCCCCCCGGGGTGCCCCTCTATGTGAAGCCCCCAGTTCTCCCACATCAACTCACCTCACCCTGGTCCTAGGGCGCATGCGTGGCCGCTCGGCCAATCGGCACGGTCGAAGCCGCTGAGCTATGCACGTCTGAGCGACGTCTTAGCACAGCGGCTCCGAGCACGCTGGTGGTCGCATCACACGTTTCCCTCTAACAGGGAGCGTGTCCGTGCCGGCCATTCGCAAATGTCCGGGGCGGGCACGCGCCCTGCTAGAGGGATAGCGGAGATGCCGCACATGCGTCGTTGGCCTGGGAAGTAAGGTAAGTGTAGCGGGCATCCTGGGGGGTTTCACACAGCGGGGCATCCTGATTTTGGGGGGGGGGGGGCGGATTGGCCCGGGAATCTTGGCTCGGTTTCAGTCCACTTTAAAGAGGAGCTACACTCCCTAGGGAATCCTGAATGCCCCACTGTGTGAGACCCAAGCCTCCCAGGGAGCCCTGATGCACTCACCTTCTCCCGGAGCCGCTAAATGGGTAGAAGATGAGCTGGGGATGCAGCTGTCTGCACCGTGGAAGCAATACGGATACCCTGTGGGTGGGGGGGGGAGCTGAGTCTTAAAGAGTGCTGGGCCGCTTCAGGTCCACTTTAACACTTGCATTTTGAAAAATAAAAGCATCAGCAGAAAGCTTTGTTTACATTCAGTCTGTTATCTGCAGGGAGGATTTATTGCACAAAGTTTCTACCTGTAAAGCAGACTAAAACCCAATCACTCTAGCCTTTTTGTTTAAAGTGGACTGAAACCCAGCTGGAACTTCCCGGGCTGATCTATTCCCCCCCACGTGGGGCATCCAGAATCGGGATGCCCTGCTTTGTGAAACCCCCCAGGTCGCCCGCTACACTTACCTTAAAGTGGACCAAAACCTAGCTGGATTGGCCCGGGATTCTATAAGATTCCTTGGCTGATCCATTCCCTCCCAGCGGGGCATCCAGAATCGGGATGCCCCGCTGTGTGAAACCCCCCAGGACGCCCGCAAACCTTATCTGAATCCCGGTCCAACGGCGCATGTGCAGGCAGCGGCTGCATCTCACGCTTCTCTCTAACAGGCCACGCTCCCTGTTAGAGGAAATCACGAGATGCGGCAGCCAGCGCGCCCCGAGCCGCTGGGCTTAGACGTCCATAGCTTAGCGTCTCCGACCGTGCTGATTGGACGAGCGGCCCTGCGTGCGCCGTAGGACCGGGAAGAGGTGAGTTTGTCTGGGCAACCTGGGGGGTGTCACACAGCGGGGAACCCCCCGATCAGGGTGCCCCAGGGGAGTGGACCAAAACCCAGGATAGTCAAAATCCATGATTTTGGTCCATTTTAAAGCAGAACAAAACCCAGGATTTCCACTTTCCCTGGTTTTGTTTTCCGGGCACCCTGGGCACCCCACATTCGGATGCCCCACTTTATGAAACCCCCACCATCGCTGCGTTCAGACTCACCTATCCCCGGTCCAGCAGCGCCTGCGCAGGCCCCTGTAAAAACGAAGTGATTTGGCGAGCAGCTCTGATTAGAGTAAATGGGGAGTGAGAGTGGCTGAATAGAAGCCGCCTTGCCGAATACCGTCATTGGACGCCTCTGATTAGACGAGAACGTGTATGTGCCAAGGAAAAGGTGAGTGATTACTGGCAACTGAGGGGTTTCACACATCGGGGCATCCCGATTCGGCCTGAAGGAAAAGCCAGCGGGCAGCCCTGGAATCTTTTACATTCCAGGCCAGCCACTGGTGGGTTTTGTTCCATTTTAACGGACGGGTAAAAGTCCTCCCCTGGGACATACGTGGGATCTCCTTCAATCAGTGCCATTTTCCGTGCGTATGTACTGTTTGCCTAAAACGCCCGCATCCCCAGCAGTGGGCGTGCACCCACCCCCTAATGTCTGGGGGCAGCCCAGCCCTAGGATCCCGGGGATGCAGCCACCTAGTGTTTACATCGATGAGGGGAGTTTTGTGGTTCACACACTGGGGAATCCTGATTTGGGATGCCACAGTGATTGGCTGCAGAATCTTTTAGATTCCAGGGCCAGCCACTCTCAGTTTTGTTCCACTTTAAAGTAAAGGGAAACAGCAAGCTTTTCTCCTCCTCTTGCTATCGATCATGTTTATATGGATTTTTAATTTTTAGATAGTTTTGCGATAGAGCTTCTTCAGAGTGGAACAAAACCCAATGTGGCCTTCCCTGGTTTTTAAAAGACTCCAGGGCTGGCCGCTGGCCACCCCCTTGAGGTATCCCAATTCAGGATTCGTTTCATGGGGGGGACTAATTCAGTGGATGCAAGTTAAAAAAATTGGGTTTTGGTCCTCTTTAACCTTCCCCCAGTTCCTCTCATCCAATCAGCGTCCTATGCAGTGCAAATTAATGATTGGCAGACAGCTCTGTTTAGACAATCAGGGCTCCCGCATCCCCAGTTTCCCTTTAGACGTGGGGCGTGTTGCTGCCCCCACCCCATCTGAATGACTGGGCACTGGAGCACGTCTCAGACCAGACATGCTGGGGATACGGCCGACGTTGTTTACATCGCTATGGGAGCCATGGCAAAGGTGAGTATTGTGGCGGCCGGGGGGGTTTACACACCAGGCTGGCCCTGGAGCCTTTTAGAATTCATCTTTAAAGAGGACCTAAATGTTACCCCCCGGGGAGTTTAGGATGGCTATGCCCTGAAATGCCTGTCGATCTGTGTGGTTGTCATCGTGGTAACGGTGGCAGGTTGTGTTGCGTTGGCCCGCCGCAGAACTCACCTTTGGAAATCTACAAGGGTGTTGGAAAGTGCACCGCAATATAATTGTAGGTAGGTGCCAGCCGTAAGGGAAACACAGAACCTAAGATAAACCAGTAAGAGATCCTAGACTGATCTCACCATCCCTTATTGAAAAGGCCGCACACTAAATGTAATTAAAAGATTCAATAAATGTAATAGATATTCATTATATACATAGAAAAGACACTAATCTAAACACATACAAGGAGGCCGATTCATTAATAGCGCCAGGTAGCGACAGATGAGCGCCAGTAGCGTGATTTTCACAGTGCCAGCTAGTAGTCGCTGTGCTTGGCCGGGGTTTGCTTGTTGACAGCGACTCAGTCGGTGTGCGGTAATGTTGAATACGGGCTGGGGGGTCGCTGTTTCACAGGTTCAGCGTTGTATGTGAGCGCATGACAACGAATGGCCAGAGCGAACGGCTAGCTTCATATTCATTAACAAATCACGCTCCGAATGTGCTGTCGCTGTCCATTCCTTGTTTAAACCCCAGAGCGCTGGCGGCGATGTGTATTAACTAGTTTTTAACCCCTAAACAACCATATTTTTTGAATGTAACATTATACATGTTTATAGAATCATTTTGTAATATGAATACATTAATATCAGACCTGTTAGATCAATTCTGCACAAATTATTTTAAAAATTTTTTTTTACTTAAAAATAAATCCTAACATTGCAGAAGTGGTCTCCGAATTTTTGACATTAAAAAAAAAAAAAAAAAAAAAAAGGAAGGAATTTGCAGCGGCGCTGTTCGGTCCAGGCGGCTTCATGATGAATGCCGCACTAGCCGTCGCTCTCGCCGGCGCTAGCCTCATTTTGCTTGATAAATTCGTCATTGTGACCGCCGCCGGGCGTACTTGAGTCGGTAGTCGCCGTTAGCTACCGCTACCTGGCGCTCGTCAGACACTACCTGGCACTAGCCCGTGATAAATAAGGGCCTTGGTGTCATTCATTTGGTGGCCCAGCTGGGCTTAACTCAAGCCTGTTTTAACATACTTTGCTTTTTTTCACGTGTGTATTCACCCTGCATATTTGTTATATGGCGCTCAGCGTCACAGAGCGCTTTACGTTATACACACAGCACAGGTTATATTGCAATTCTGCACATACAGCGCCGCTGCTAATCCCATCACAGCGCCAGGTATGACCTGGCGCTCCCTGGCGATGTCCAATGCATTTCAATGGAGCAATCTTTAATTAATCATAATTAATTGCTATTAATATTTTTTTTTGTTTTTTTAATGTCAAAAATTCTGTGACCACTTCTGCAATGTTAGGATTTTTTTTTAAGGTAAAACTTGTATAATTTTACAATCAAAAAATATGGTTGTTTGGGGGTTAAAAACTATTTTAAATCCATCGCCGCCAGCGCTCTGGGGTTTAAACAAGGAATTCACAGCGCGAATAAATTCGGAGCGTGATTTGTTAATGAATCTGCAGCAAGCCGTTCGCTCTGGCCATTCGCTGTCAGGCGCACCCATACAACGCGGAACCTGTGAAACATCGACCCCTAACCCCGTATTCAACATTACCGCACACCGACTGAGTGGCTGTCATCAAGCTAACCCCGGCCCAGCACAGCGAATACTGGCTGGCGCTGTGAAAATCACGCTACTGGCGCTCATCTGTCGCTACCTGGCGCTATTAATGAATCGGCCTCCCCGTGTGTGAGTGGCCCCGTCTGCCCATTCACTTGATCAGGTGGACGGGAGCGACGCACATCCTGGCGATGCGGATCTGTGCGTCAGGGTCGGAGTATTCGACATTGGCTGCTGCATCCCGGGCGAGGTAAGTTGTTTCTTTTATAATGAAGTGAAATCCAAACACAAGGGATCAGCACCACAGATATAATATAACGATAGGGTGAGCTCCGAAAGCTCCAAAACAATAGTTAATTGTCCAGAAGCTGTGGGCGCGAAGCGGAGCGCGCGCTTGTCACCCTGGATCCGTAGCCTTATTGATTGCTGACTGGGTGGTAGCTATGCTATAATGTGGACCTTAAACCGGACCTTCACCATGATTTAATGAAAAGCCCCAAACCCTTAAAAAACTATTCCCCAGCGTCTAAAATGAATATATTTTAAGTTTTTAGTCAGTTATTATTCTTTGGCGCACCGGGCTGCAACTCTGTTCAGGACTCCAGGATACGGGCGCCGCCATCTTGACTCAGAAGCATCACATACTGAGGAGAAGAAAGCGGGATAAAGTGCAGGGGGCCGGGTTATAGTTGTGCTTTACACAGACAGAGCAGAGCTGGGGTCAGGAAAAGGACAGCAATCCCAGAATGCAGAGCGAGACAGTCAGAAGACACTTCCTGTTTGCAGGCTGCATGATGCTCCATGAGCCGCCATCTTGGATGTTTAAAGGCTCATAACATGCAGTAGATGCAGGTAGGATGTGAACAATCTGTATGTACAGGGTGTGGGAAACGTATAAGATAGACTCTTATTCAGGGTGAAGGTCCGGATTAATGTGAGCAATCTGTATGTACAGGGTGGGGGAAACGTATAAGATAGACTCTTATTCAGGGTGAAGGTCCGGATTAATGTGAGCAATCTGTATGTACAGGGTGTGGGAAACATATAAGATAGACTCTTATTCAGGGTGAAGGTCCGGATTAATGTGGGCAATCTGTATGTACAGGGTGGGGGAAACGTATAAGATAGACCCTTATTCAGGGTGAAGGTCCGGATTAATGTGGGCAATCTGTATGTACAGGGTGTGGGAAACGTATAAGATAGACTCTTATTCAGGGTGAAGGTCCGGATTAATGTGGACAATCTGTATGTACAGGGTGTGGGAAACATATAAGATAGACTCTTATTCAGGGTGAAGGTCCGGATTAATGTGGACAATCTGTATGTACAGGGTGTGGGAAACATATAAGATAGACTCTTATTCAGGGTGAAGGTCCGGATTAATGTGGGCAATCTGTATGTACAGGGTGGGGGAAACGTATAAGATAGACTCTTATTCAGGGTGAAGGTCCGGATTAATGTGGGCAATCTGTATGTACAGGGTGTGGGAAACGTATAAGATAGACTCTTATTCAGGGTGAAGGTCCGGATTAATGTGGGCAATCTGTATGTACAGGGTGTGGGAAACGTATAAGATAGGCTCTTATTCAGGGTGAAGGTCCGGATTAATGTGGGCAATCTGTATGTACAGGGTGTGGGAAACGTATAAGATAGACTCTTATTCAGGGTGAAGGCCCGGATTAATGTGGGCAATCTGTATGTACAGGGTGTGGGAAACGTATAAGATAGGCTCTTATTCAGGGTGAAGGTCCGCTTTCAGACAATAGATTGTTTTTTTTCCTTCCACATCTCCGTCTGGTTTCTATTTTTGTCCCTTACTTAGGTTGACTATTTATTGCTGTGGTTAGCACATAATTCATTATTTGAATTATTTATATTCAGCCTTTTATTTATATATATAGATCAATTTTATGGGCTTTAGTTGTACATATATATATATATATATATATATACGGTATGTATATAAGATGCTCTGTAAAGGATTCTTTGTAAACGATGATATATTTCATGTATGGTTTTGCACTTTAGTCTAGTGGGAACTGTAATTTAGCACTTAGCACTTTATATTGGCACCTTCCACATTCTTTATGCACTGAAAAAAAACTGTATAATAACAAAAATGTTTTTCTTTACATACTGTTGGGGCAGATTTAACTTGTATTGTTGTGAGCATTGGCGCGGCTTATATGATACATTGGCCTTGATTCACAAAGAGTTGAAAACAACTCTCATGGTAGTAAAACATTCAATTCATGAGAAAAAAGCCTGAGAATGTCGGGGAGGCTGATTCATTAATAGCGCCAGGTAGCGTCAGTTGAGCGACTGTAGCGGCATTTTCAGAGCGCCCGCTAGTAGTCGCTGTGCTTGGCGGTTGTTGACAGCAACTCAGTCGGTGTGCGGTAATGTTGAATATTAGGTGAGGAGTCGCTATTTGACAGGTTCCGCGCTGTATGGGAGCGCATGACAGCGAATGGCCATAGCGAACGGCTCCCACCATATTCATTAACAAATCAGGCTCCAAAAATTCTCGCGCTGTGAAATGCTTGTTTAAACCCCAGAGCGCTGGCGGCGATGGGTTAAAAGTAGTTTTTTAACCCCCAAACAACCATATTTTTGGAAACAAAAAAAAAACAAGTTTATAAAAACATTTTGTAATATGAATACATTAATATCAGACCTGTAATATCAATTCTGCACACATTTATTTTTTATTTTTTTTCCTTAAAAAAAATATCTAACATTGCAGAAGTGGTCACAGAATTTTTCACATAAAAAAAAATAAAATAAATAAAATAATAATAATTATTTATGACCTTCTTTGTCTGGTGCGACCCCAGGGCTGGCCCACCAATCGGTCCACAAATGCTAATTGCACACTGCTAAATCTAATATCCAATTTATTAGAGCATAAGAAATTCATACATAGTATCAAATACACATAACAACATATACACACACAGTTAAAAAACACTTATTAAAACCCAAATAAAGTGGGGAGGAACTCTAGGGCTATATTACTATCAAAAATAGATAATCAATTGATCATGTACCCAAACCTCAGTAATAATGGCATATATCTCATAGTGCAATGGCGCTTATAGAAGGTGCCGAGTGCTTAAAGTGCCTAGTGTCTACTTATAAAGTGCTCAATCTATTTGTGAAACAGTTGCACTGCTGAGAACTCGCAGTGCTTACAGCGTCCAAACCCGTGCAATCATGCAATACATATAATACAAAGAAAGTGCCATGTGCAAAAAATCAGTGCCTCTACTCTAAGACTAAGCCTAAATAGTGCTACTACAAAATCAAATAAGCGCCATTCACATATGGTGTAAGTAAATGAACATATATATATACACTCGCAGTGAACAATAACACTGCGAAGTACCAAACAAGGCCCCCTGTCCTCCCCACTTACCTCACCGGCGCGCTGCGTGGTCCTCCACCACTTCGCTCGGGTCATTATAAATAATTATTTATGATTAATTAAAGATTGTTCCATTGAAATGCATTGGAGAGCGCCAGGTAGCGAGAGGTCATACCTGTCGCTGTTCAAGGTTGCTCGCTGGCGCTGTGGGGTGAGGCTGGAATAATGATGAATGAGTCGCTATCTGGCGCTCTCTCAGTCGCTAAGCAGGATCGGCTTGATAAATGTGTGATTGTGGTGGGGAGCCGGCGTTCGCGTGGCGGGGCCCGTCATTACCGGCCGCTCACCAGTCGCTACCTGTCGCTATTCCTTCATAAATAAGGGCCTAAGTTACTGAATCACCAGATAAAAAGACAATGAAAGTCAATGACACTTGTTACTACAGGTAAAAAGGGGTAAAAGGTTCAATATCCTTTTCAGGAGTAAAAAATTGCCATTGACTTTCATTGTCTTTTTATCTAGTGATTCAGTAACAGTGACATTCTCAGGCTTTTTTCCATGAATTGATTTTTTTTTACTACCATGAGAATCTTTTTCAGCTCTTAGTGAATCGAGGCCAATGTGGGGAGTATTTAGATATTACAACAAGTATCAGTAGTACTATTATACCCATTATATGTAGATAACAATTGGGGTCCAGGGTAGACAGGCTCTTTATGTTGATTTTTAAAGTGTCTGATTTGTCAGAATGTTTTTTAGATGTGTTTTGTGGCTCAAACGATTACCAAATAAATCAATAATAAATAAAACAATAAATACGTTTACTTTTAGGTTGTAGTGCCCTGTAATTTAGTTAAATTTTTTTTGAAGTGAGGCAGGACAGGGGTTACTTTTGGACAGGGCAAATCTTCCCGGACTGTCCCTTTAATTAGTAAAGGGGGCGTGGCAGAGCAGGCTACTTTCGGTCTATTTATTAGTATAGGGTTGTACAACCATAGTGTTTCCTGTAAAGAGAGCGTGGCTTTGTGTTATCTGTGTAACCACACGCTGTGGGGGGGGGCGCTATACAGAAGAGCAAAGGTTGCACGGCGCGCCTCTGCAGAGACGCTCATGGAGAATGTGTGGAGGCTGCTCTGATCTTCCACAGAGGCCATGATAATACATTCCACTCTCCCCCGGGCTCTGCTTCATGTCCCGGGACGGGTGTGATGGCTGAGGAGCGCTGCGCGGGTGCTACACCATCCATACAGGTGAGCCCGGGGAGCCCTGACGCATCACATGGTGACTTAGACTGGCCAATCAGCTCTTCTTGGGGCACAAGGTGTTTTTTCCTTTACTTAAAGGGAATTCCTTTGCCATAGACCACCAATCATAGAACTCCTAAAGGGACTCTGTAGGCAAAGTGTCATTCGGCAGCTCACCTCATTATGCCTGCGCTCTCCCTTACTGTCAGAACGCAGCTGCTTCTGAAAGTAGAAACAAGGCAAAGAGTAGTGGCACATGTCCTGCATTCCTTTGCCATAGACCACCAATTATAGAACTCCTAAAGGGGCAAAGTGCATAAACTTCAATTCAGTTGCTCACCTCATCATGGCTGCACTCTTCGTTCCTGTCAGAATGCAGCTGCTTCTGAATGCAGAAACAAAGCGAACAGTAGTGGCACACATCTTGAATTCCTATACCATAGACCACCAATCATAGAACTCCTAAAGGGACTCTGTAGGCAAAGTGCCTAAACTGTCATTCAGCAGCTCACCTCATCATGGCTGCACTCTCCCTTCCTGTCAGAACACAGCTTCTTCAGAAAGTACAAACAGGGCAAAGAGTAGTTGCTCACCCCCTTAATGCCATTGGAATAGACCACCAATCATAAAACTCTTAAAGGGGACTCTGTAGGCAAAGTGCGTAAACTGTCATTCAGCAGCTCACCTCATCTTGGCTGCACTCTCCCTTCCTGTCAGAACACAGCTGCTTCTGAAAGCAGAAACAAAGCGAACAGTAGTGGCACACATCCTGAATTCCTATGCCATAGACCACCAATTATAGAACTCCTAAAGGAACTCTGTAGGCAAAGTGCCTAAACTGTCATTCAGCAGCTCACCTTATCGTGGCTGCACTGTCCCTTCCTGTCAGAACACAGCTGCTTCAGAAAGTAGAAACAGGGCAAAGAGTAGTGGCACACCCCTTAATGCCTTTGCCATAGACATAGACCACCAATCATAGAACTCTTAAAGGGACTCTGTAGGCAAAGTGCGTAAACTGTCATTCAGCAGCTCACCTCATCATGGCTGCACTCTCCTTTCCTTCAGAACACAGCTGCTTCTGAAAGTAGAAACAAGGCAAAGAGTAGTGGCACATGTCCTGAATTCCTTTGCCATTTAGACAGAGACACCCAGAAAGCTGCAGCTCGGCCCCATAACAGGAGACGAGAGATCACCGGAAATTATTAATATTAATATATATAATAAATATTTATTATTGTTTCTTTAAAAATCACAACTAATCAGACATCAAAGCTCTTCCTAAGCATATCTAAACCCTGAATAGACGCAAGCTGGTCTAGAGTGGAGGGAATGTGTTTATTTGCCTTGTGTGCAGTATAACTGGCAGCCAGTGGGGGGGAGGGGGGTAAATCATTAACAACACACATGATGTTTCCAGACTATAGACACAGCGTGTGACTCAGATGAAAGGATTTCCCAAGAGAGCAGTGTGATTGGATGAGCTGGACTTGCCCTCAGCTCACTCTCTAACCTGTCATTGCATCAGCTCCACGATTAAAGTGGACCTTCAATATGATGTAATGAAAAGCCCAAACCCTTAAAAAAACGATTCCCCAGCATCTAAAATTAATTTATTTTAAGCTTTTAGTCACTTACTTATTCTTTCCCCCACTGGGCTGCAACTCTGTTCAGGACTCTAGGATACGGGCGCCTCCATCTTGACTCAGAAGCATCACATACTGAGGAGAGGAAAGCGGGATAAAGTACAGGGGGCGGGGTTATAATTGTGCTTTACACAGACAGAGCAGAAATGGGGTCAGGAAAAGGACAGCAATCCCAGAATGCAGAGCGACATGTATGGATGAAATTAAACAATGTGGCAATTTGCCAGCTTATATTTACTTCTGTGTGTTTAATTTCACCCAAACATATAAGATAGACTCTTATTCAGTGTGAAGGTCGCTTTAAAGCTCAACTAAATCCATTGTATTCTTTAAGGGGTAGAAATACTAGATGCATTGTGAGTCTTTTGGCTGCAAGTCTACCTAAATAGTCAGAGTTAAAGTATTTACTAAAATGCGGAGAGCTCCTTCACCTGAAAACGTCTTCACTTGCTGAAAGTGGACCAACACCCAGGATTTTGACTATCCTGGGTTTTGGTCCACTTCGGCGGGGCACCCCCCGCTGTGTGAAACCCCCCAGAAACCCCAATAAACTCACCTCTCCCCGCTCCCACGTGACTGCCCGGTCCAATCCCCGCCAACGTCCAGGCGGGGAACAGGAACGTCCAAGCGGCTTCCGCCGCCGCCGCCTCCCTCGCGCCCCTCTAGGCGTGCGCGCCCCCGCGCCGGCCGTCTGTGAATGGCCGGCACGGGGGCGCGCACGCCTAGAGGGGCGCGAGGGAGGCGGCGGCGGCGGAAGATAAGGTAGGTGATTTGGGGTGTTTGGGGGGGTTTCACCCCGCGGGACATCCCGATCTCGGATGTCCCGCGGGGTGGGAGGTGATCGGCCCGGGAATCTTATAGATTTCCGGGCCGATCACCTCTCGGTGTTGGTCCACTTGAAGTTTAGAGAATTTCTCCACCTCAACACACGGAAAATATCCCACGTGTCGTCTATTTACTGAAATATGGAATCCGGCAGGTGTGAAAAGGGGCCAGTGTCCCAGTATGGTGAAGAGCTCTCAGAGATTATAGGGATTTAAAAAAAATGGGCAACCATGTCCTAATTGCCCCTTATGGTGACCCTCCCTTTCGTGGGTATATGGTCAGGCTAATATCAAACTCTGCTAGATCCGGGTTCAGGCTCCACCCGGTATTTTATATCAAGCCTTTGGCCATAACCACACTTCTATTGCTTCAAGTACAAAATTTATTTTGTTCATGACGTTAATAAAAACGGACTATGTCCCATAAAAGTTTTGTTACACAAGTATGTACAATTCTTTCATGTATACATTTCTTGCCTCTATCAAATACATTCACATGAGTGCGTTACTTGCCCCCCCATCTTGACGAGTCGATTGTTTCGTTTTGTACCCTATTATTGAGTCAATTGATTCTTTCTACGTCCCTTTCGGACAGACATGTTTCGCCTGCTGCTCCGGCTTTCTCAATGTCCTTTAAGGAATGAATCCAATACATTATTTGCTGTTTGATATATTGTATATGTGCATACAAATATTATTTTCCCAAGAGGAACATGGAAAGGCGCCACTATCTGATTAGGAATATACTCCGTCCTGGCCCTTATAGGTTGTAGGAGGCTCGTTTCCAAGATAGTGTGTTCTATAGTCAATTGGACGATTCTTTACTTTGTATCCTGCGTGCATTGCGCTACTGCAGGTGTGGCATGCGGGTCACGTGTGGGCCCACTGGCGTCCCCCCTCCGTCTCGGTCTAGGGGTCCTATTTATAGGGATGTTAAAGTGGCCCCCAACAACAACTATTTCTGACCATGAACACCCAAATTTGTGATGGCCGGCTACTTTAAAGCGGAACACAACCCACCGGTGGCTGCCCTGGGATCTAAAAGTTTCCAGGGATTTTCAGAATCAGGATACCGCGCTGTGAACCCCCCCCCCAGAAGCTCAAAAAAACCTCACTCCAATGAGAGCCGCCTGCTATGACGTCATTCGGCAGGCAGCTCTCGTTGTTTGCAAAGACGAGCGCATTGATTCGAGTGAGAGCCTGCGCATACATTGTTGGAGAGTCTCTTGGGGGGTCTCACACAGCCAGGCATCCTGCTTCAGGAGAGTCAAATTCCTGGGTTTTGTTCTGCTTTAGGAACCCTCAAAATACTCACTTGTGGTTGCTAATGTGGTTCGCTAATTAGGTGTGGCTGTGATTGAAACCTGAATTAAGCGCGGCCATTCATATGCTAATTATGGTCCGGGTCGAGGGTGGAAGGCACAAGGAGAGACGGTGTGCTCATTCTTGCTGATCTGACAAACAGGGACAGAGCTATAGACCACCAGTTGAAACCTATGGTTGGTGGTCTATGGAATTCAGGGGTGGGCAACTACTCTTTGCCTTGTTTCTACTTCCAGGAGCAGCTGTGTGCTGACAGGAGAGAGAGAGCAGCCATTAGGAAGTGAGCTGCTGAATGACAGTTTATGCAGTTTGCCAGCAGAGTCCCTTTAAAGCAGACCTTCAGCATCATTTAATGAAAAGCCCAAACCCTTAAAAATGATTCCCCAGCATCTAAAATGAATATATCTAATGTTTTTAGTCACTTTTTATTCTTTGCCCCACTGGGCTGCAACTCTGTTTAGGACTCTAGGATATGGGCGCTGCCATCTTGCCTCAGAAACATCACACATACTGAGGAGAGGAGAGGGGTCAAAAGTGCAGGGGCGGGTTATAGCTGTGTTTTGCACAGGCAAAGTAGAGTTGGGGTCAGGAAAAGGTCAGCAATCCCTGAATGCAGAGCAGCACAGTCAAAAGACACTTCCTGTTTGTAGGCAGCCTGACACTCCATGGGCCGCCATCTTGGATGTTTAAAGTCTCAAAAAATGCAGTAGATGCAGGTAGGATGATTTTGAATGTGGACAATCTGTATGTACAGGGTGGGGGAACATACAAGATAGGCTCTTATTCAGGGTGAAGACAAAAGTCTTAAAGGAGCCACAGCACTCAACCCTGTTAGCTTGCAGGCCAGCCTATAATCTGTCTCTAAACTTGGTTAAAAGCAGAGGACTCGGTCACACACATCTGCAGAAGTATGCTTAAGCTGCACCACTACGCCAAAGTGCCTCTGTGGGGTGCAGTCCTAACTCTAATCTATGAGAGCCCATTATTCAGGGTGAAGGTGGATTAATGTGAGCAATCTGTATGTACGGGGGGGAAACATATAAGATAGGCTCTTATTCAGGGTGAGGGTCCGGATTAATGTGAGCAATCTGTATATACAGGGTGGGGGAAAATATAGGATATGCTCCTATTTAGGGTGAAGGTCCAATTTAAAGAGGCTTTTGGATTTACAGCTGGGAAGAAGTGAGGCAGTGGTACTCACCTTGCTCCACTGCCAGTACAATCACTCAATCAAGCATTGCTCATCACCTAATGAGGGGTGTCTTGGTGGCACCCAGCAGAGGTAGGCAGCTCCTCCCATGAGGACCTTCTGTTACCATAATCGAGGTGCACGTGACTGTGAGTGAGCTGACCCTCTCTGGGACGGCTGTATAGTTGCAGTGCTCGTGTTGTATCCCAGCTGTCAGTTTACAATCCCTTCATAATAGCAAATTTCACAGGCTCTCCATTGGGTGCTCTGACCTAGTGAAATTCCCACATCTTCCCCTCTCACTGTGTTTCGGAATACCTTAATAAAAAAAGTGGAAGCGGATATAGAAGCAGCAAATCGGCGTCTCTCTCTCTGTCTCTGCGGGGGCCCGCATTACACATAACCTTTCCTTCAACTCGCTTTCATCTGCAGCACTTGCTGCAAACACTTAACTGGGGAAATCTCTCGACTGAGAAATTGATTCTGACAGCACCGAGACCAGAGCATCTCGGGGAGGGGAGCCAAAAGTTCACAGCCAAGGCGAACAAACT
>CM051234.1:42513607-42598607 GCA_027917425.1 Gastrophryne carolinensis
TCTCCTCCTCCTTCCATCCCTTCCACCCCCTCCTCCTCCTTAGATCCCTTCCCACCCTCTCCTCCTCCCATCCCTTACCACCCTGTCCTCCTCCCATCCCTTCCCACCCTCTACTCCTTTACCCTTCCCACCCTCTCCTCCTTTACCCTTCCCACCCTCTCCTTCCATCCCTTCCCACCCTCTCCTCCTTTACCCTTCCCACCCTCTCCTCCTTTACCCCTTCCCACCCTCTCCTTCCATCCCTTACCACCCTCTCCTCCTCCCATCCCTTCCCACCCTCTACTCCTTTACCCTTCCCACCCCTCTACTCCTTTACCCTTCCCACCCTCTCCTCCTTTACCCTTCCCACCCTCTCCTCCTTTCCACCCTCTCCTCCTCCCATCCCACCCTCTCCTCCTTCCATCCCACCCTCTCCTCCTTCCATCCCTTCCCACCCTCTCCTCCTCCCATCCCTTCCCACCCTCTCCTCCTTCCATCCTTCCCACCCTCTCCTCCTCCTTCCATCCCTTCTCACCCTCGTCCTCCTCCCATCCCTTCCCACCCTCTCCTCCTCCCATCCCTTCCCACCCTCTCCTCCTCCCATCCCTCCCCACCCTCTCCTCCTCCTTCCATCCCCTTCCCACCCTCTCCTCCTCCCATCCCTTCCCACCCTCGTCCTCCTTTACCTTCCACCCTCTCCTCCTTTCCACCCTCTCCACCTCCCTTCCCACCCTCTCCTCCTCCCATCCCTTCCCACCCTCTCCTCCTCCCATCCCTTCCCACCCTCTCCTCCTCCCATCCCTTCCCACCCTCTCCTCCTCCCATCCCTTCCCACCCTCTCCTCCTCCCATCCTTCCCACCCTCTCCTCCTCCCATCCCTTCCCACCCTCTCCTCCTCCTTCCATCCCTTCCCACCCCCTCCTCCTCCTTAGATCCCTTCCCACCCTCTCCTCCTCCCATCCCGTCCCACCCTCTCCTCCTCCCATCCACCCTCTCCTCCTCCCATCCCTTCTCACCCTCTCCTCCTCCCCATCCCTTCCCACCCTCTCCTCCTCCTTCCATCCTTCCCACCCTCTCCTCCTCCTTAGATCCCTTCCCACCCTCTCTCTCCTCCCATCCCCTTCCCACCCTCTCCTCCTTTACCCTTCCCACCCTCTCCTCCTTTACCCTTCCCACCCTCTCCTCCTTTATCCTTCCACCCTCTCCTCCTTTATCCTTCCCCACCCTCTCCTCCTTTCCACCTCTCCTCTCCTCCTCCCATCCCAACCCTCTCCTCCTTCCATCCCTTCCCACCCTCTCCTCCTCCCATCCCTTCCCCCCTCTCCTCCTCCATCCCTTCCCACCCCCTCCTCCTCCCATCCCTTCCCACCCTCTACTCCTTTACCCTTCCCACCCTCTCCTCCTTTACCCTTCCCACCCTCCGCCTCCTTAATCCTTCCACCCTCTCCTCCTTCCACCCTCTCCTCCTACCATCCCTCCCTCTCCTCCTTCCATCCCTTCCCACCCTCTCCTCCTCCCATCCCTTCCCACCCTCTCCTCCTCCCATCCCTCCCCCACCCTCTCCTCATCCTTCCATCCCTTCCCACCCTCTCCTCCTCCCATCCCTTCCCACCCTCTCCCTCCTTTACCCTTCCCCACCCTCTCCTCCTTTCCACTCTCTCCACCTCCCTTCCCACCTTCTCCACCTCCCTTCCCACCCTCTCCTCCTCCCATCCCACCCTCTCCTCCTCCCATCCCTTCCCACCTCTCCTCCTCCATCCCTCCCCCCCCTCTCCTCTCCTTCCATCCCTTCCCACCCTCTCCTCCTTCCATCCCTTCCACCCTCTACTCCTTTACCCTTCCCACCCTCTCCTCCTTTACCCTTCCCACCCTCTCCTCCTTTATCCTTCCCACCCTCTCCTCCTTTCCACCCTCTCCTCCTCCCATCCCACCCTCTCTCCTCCTTCCATCCCTTCCCACCCTCTCCTCCTCCCATCCCTTCCCACCCTCTCCTCCTCCCATCCCTTCCCACCCTCTCCTCCTCCATCCCTCCCCACCTCTCCTCCTCCTTCCATCCTTCCCACCCTCTCCTCCTTCCATCCCTTCCCACCCTCTACTCCTTTACCCTTCCCACCCTCTCTCCTTCCATCCCTTCCCACCCCTCTCCTCCTCCCATCCCTTCCCACCCTCTCCTCCTCCCATCCCTTCCCACCCTCTCCTCCTCCCATCCCTTCCCACCCTCTCCTCCTCCATCCCTCCCCACCCTCTCCTCCTCCTTCCATCCCTTCCCACCCTCTCCTCCTCCCATCCCTTCCCACCTCTCCTCTTTTACCCTTCCCACCCTCTCCTCCTTTCCACTCTCTCCACCTCCCTTCCCACCCTCTCCTCCTCCCATCCCTTCCCACCCTCTCCTCCTCCCATCCCTCCCCACCCTCTCCTCCTCCTTCCATCCCTTCCCACCCTCTCCTCCTCCCATCCCTTCCCACCCTCTCCTCCTTTACCCTTCCCACCCTCTCCTCCTTTCCACCCTCTCCACCTCCCTTCCCACCCTCTCCTCCTCCCATCCCACCCTCTCCTCCTCCCATCCCTTCCCACCCTCTCCTCCTCCCATCCCACCCTCTCCTCCTCCCATCCCTTCCCACCCTCTGCTCCTCCCATCCCTCCCCACCCTCTCCTCCTCCTTCCATCCCTTCCCACCCTCTCCTCCTCCCATCCCTTCCCACCCTCTCCTCCTTTACCCTTCCCACCCTCTCCTCCTTTCCACCCTCTCCACCTCCCTTCCCACCCTCTCCTCCTCCCATCCACCCTCTCCTCTCCCATCCCTTCCACCCTCTCCTCCTCCATCCCTTCCCACCCTCTCCTCCTCCCATCCCTTCCCACCCTCTCCTCCTCCCATCCCTTCCCACCCTCTCCTCCTCCTTCCATCCCTTCCCATCCTCTCCTCCTTCCATCCCTTCCCACCCTCTCCTCCTCCTTCCATCCCTTCCCACCCTCTCCTCCTTCCATCCCTTCCCACCCTCTCCTCCTCCTCCCATCCCTTCCCACCCTCTCCTCCCTCCCATCCCTTCCCACCCTCTCCTCCTCCTTCCATCCCTTCCACCCTCTCCTCCTTCCATCCCTTCCCACCCTCTCCTCCTCCTTCCATCCCTTCCCACCCCTCTCCCTCCTCCTTCCATCCCTTCCCACCCTCTCCTCCTTCCATCCCTTCCCACCCTCTCCTCCTCCTTCCATCCTTCCCACCCTCATCCTCCTCCTTCCATCCCTTCCCACCCTCCCTCCTCCTTCCATCCCTTCCCACCCTCTCCTCCTCCTTCCATCCCTTCCCACCCTCTCCTCCTCCCCATCCCTTCCCACCCTCTCCTCCTCCCATCCCTTCCCACCTCTCCTCCTCCCCATCCTCTCCTCCTCCATCCCTTCCCATCCTCTCCTCCTTTATCCTTCCAACCTCTCCTCCTTTCCACCCTCTCCACCTTTACCCTTCCCACCCTCTCTGGCTCCCATCCCTTCCCATAGTCTCCTCCTCAAATACATTTTCACCATCTGCGTTTTCTCATCCCTTCCCACTATTTTCTTCTTCCATCCTCTCACATCCACTACTTCCTTCCCTCCTTCTCCACCCTTCCCTCCTCCCAATATCCCCCACCTTGTTATCTTTTGATTCCACCATCTGGTTCTTATATCCCTTCCCACCCTCTTTCCTTCCATCCCTTTCCATCTTCTTATCATTTGTTTTCTCTCCAGTCCCTTCCTCACCCCTTTTTCTATCCCTTTCCACCATCTACTGCTCTAATTGTGTGTTTCTTTCTTGTCCTTAGGCAGCACAAATGCCATACGTGTGCCGCCTAAGGTCAAGAAAGAACAGAATACTTCAGGTAAATAAGAGCCTTCCTATTTCTGTTAAATGTATTGAAATTGAAATTAGATTGGCAAGTCAAAAGTAAAAAAAAAACATCAGTAGATTATCTTTCACCGAGTGGCTGGAGCGCTGTGATTCCTCTTCTGTCTGTCTCCTTAGTGAGGAAATCACTTCCTCATTCAGCTTTCAATCCTCGCCCTGCTGATCTGGTCCTTCAATCAACCTTCAGTGGACAAAGGATAGAAATACCCCCCACTCCCTCAGACATTCTTATTGGCTGCCTCTCTCTACACCAATAAAACCCCTCCCTCTTTTCTGGTTACACTATGTGCTGCCAGACTGGAGATGTTCTTAGCCTGCAGCATCTCTCACCCCCTTTTTCTGGTCACACTATGTGCTGGCAGTAATAACTAGAGGCACAACAATAGTTTGCAAAGAAATGGCCGCACCAACGCTAATAATGAAGAGTATAACCTCTGAACATAACCCACATAAGGCTCCAATGAGCCCCTAAATTGCCCAAGGAAAAAATACAAATACAAAATAATAAAATACATATAAAACAGTTATAGTTGTGCTTTGCACAGACAGAGCAGAGCTGGGGTCAGGGAAAGGACAGCAATCCCGGAATGCAGAGCAGCAAAACACTTCCTGTTTGTAGGCTGCCTGATGCTCCATGAGCCACCATCTTGGATTTTTAAAGGCTCATAACATGCAGTAGATGCAGGTAGGATGATTTTTAATGTGGGCAATCTGTATGTACAGGGTGTGGGGAACATAAAAGATGTGCTCTTATTCAGGGTGAGGGTCCGGATTAATGTGAGCAATCTGTATGTACATGGTGTGGGGAACATAAAAGATAGGCTCTTATTCAGAGTGAAGGTCCGCTTTAAAGATCAGATCCTGTAAAGCCAGGCCATGATTTCTTTCAATAAAGGTCATAGACTCAAATGAAATTATTGTATATAATCGCTAAGGCTACAGGTAAAAAAATAACTACAGGTCACATGTAATAATAACCCAAACGCCGCCTCCTTTCCAGGCACCTTGCTTTGGGCTGTCCCTCAGGTTCAACTTGTCTAGGAAGAATTATCTGTCTGGGCTTCAAAGCAGCTTTTGTACCCCACATGATCCATGGCAGCCAATGGCGTTTCGCTGGGGCATGCCCACATTGGGAACCCGATTGGTCACTGGCCGAAAAGGGGCCGCAGGATATGCATTTGGTGCAGCTTTGGTACATGCATGCAATATTTTAGGCTTCCTAAAAATATTTAACTGGAGGGGCACCCTAAATCACAATGGCTTTAAGGAGGGGATTGTTACATGGAATCTTTTATTTTTATGTATTTTTGACTAATGCAGAAGATTTAGTTGCAGAAGATTTAGTGGGAAACATATAAGATAGACTCTTATTCAGAGTGAAGGTCCGGATTAATGTGAGCAATCTGTATGTACAGGTTGGGGGAAACATATAAGACAGGCTCTTATTCGGGGTGAAGGTCCGGATTAATGTGGGCAATCTGTATGTACAGGGTGGGGGAAACATATAAGACAGGCTCTTATTCGGGGTGAAGGTCCGGATTAATGTGGGCAATCTGTATGTACAGGGTGGGGGAAACATATAAGACAGGCTCTTATTCGGGGTGAAGGTCTGGTTTATATAAGATAGGCTAAGATAGGGAAACATATAATATAGGCTCTTATTCAGGGTGAAGGTCTGGTTTAATTTGGACAATCTGTATGTACAGGGTGTGAGGAACATGTAAGATAGGCTCTTATTCAGGGTGAGGGTCCGGATTAATGTGAGCAATCTGTATGTACAGGGTGTGGGAAACATGTAAGATAGACTCTTATTCAGGGTCAAGGTCTGGTTTAATGTGGGCAATCTGTATGTACAGGGTGTGGGAAACATATAAGATAGGCTTTTATTCAGGGTGAAGGTCCGGATTAATGTGGACAATCTGTATGTACAGGGTGTGGGAAACATATAAGATAGGCTCTTATTCAGGATGAAGGTCCGGGTTAATGTGAGCAATCTGTATGTACAGGGTGTGGGAAACATATAAGCTAGGCTCTTATTCAGGGTGAAGGTCCGGATTAATGTGAGCAATCTGTATGTACAGGGGGGAAACATATAAGATAGGCACTTATTCAGGATGAAGGTCCGGGTTAATGTGAGCAATCTGTATGTACAGGGTGTGGGAAACATATAAGATAGGCTCTTATTCAGGGTGAAGGTCCGGATTAATGTGAGCAATCTGTATGTACAGGGGGGAAACATATAAGATAGGCTCTTATTCAGGGTGAAGGTCCGGATTAATGTGAGCAATCTGTATGTACAGGGTGGGGGGAACATATAAGATAGGCTCTTATTCAGGGTGAAGGTTCGGTTTAAAAGAAAGCTGCATGTGTATCTCTACTGACGCTTATAAGGAATCAGGGTCTCTTCCCCCCTGTAATCTATCTATAATATGTTATGGCTGGTTTGCCTTGTGGTCCAGTTTAAGATATAGGCACAGCCATCAAATATGGTTCAAAGCAGATTCTTAAAGTGAAACACAAACCCTGAGCAGCCTTCCCCCTGGTCACTATGCGATGCCCCACTGTGTGATCACCCATAAAAACTCACCTCTTCCCGGTCCAGCTGTGCATGTGCGGGCTCCTGTCCAATCTGAGCTGTTTTCAATTTTTGGGTTGTTGCTCGTGCTCCCGCTCCAGACCCGAGCACATGCCTGGAAATGTGCCCGCGTGCGCTCCCCATATTGTTGCAAATCTGAGCCGTTTGTCGTATGACATAGTCACGACAAACGCCTTTGATTGGACGAGAGCCTGTGTATGGGCCATTGGACCGGAAAGAAGTGAGTTATTATGGGCGATCCGGGAGTTTCACATAAAGCAGCATCCCAAAACTGCAACAAAACCCAGCAAACCCAGTCAAGTTCCACTTTAAAGTGGACCAAAACCCAGGATTTTGACTATCCTGGGTTTTGATCCAGTCCCCCGGAGGACCCCGGCCGCTCGTCCAATCAGCGCGCTCAGAGCCGCTGAGCTATGGACGTCTAACCTGACAACTAAGCTCAGCGGCTCCGAGCACGCTGGCGGTCGCATCTCGCGCTTCCCTCTAACAGGGAGCGACCCTGCTAGAGGGAAAGTGGGGATGCGGCCGCACATGCGCCGTTGGACCAGGATTAAGGTAAGTGTAGCAGGCGACCCGGGGGGTTTCACACAGCGGGGCATCCCAATTTTGGAAGCCCCGGGGGAGGGAATTGATCGCCCCGGGGGGAGGGAATGGATTGGCCCGGGAATCTTATAGATTCCCGGGATGATCCAGCTGGGTTTCAGTCCACTTTAATGCCTGTATTGTATCTGGGCCTCCTATGACCCTTAATGTAATAGCTGGGTCCCTTGTTTTCTATTTATTCTTGATACTGAGGCAAGACTAGTTGCATCGGTGTCTGGGGCTCAGTTCAAATTATAGGCCAAGCCATGAATCATAGATTATGGGGGGGCCAAACATTGCAGCTGTCGTAATGTCATATGAAAGTGTTTATGAGGCTAGTCTAGTTTATATTAAAATAGACCTTCACCCTGAATAAGAGCCTATCTTATATGTTTCTCACACCCTGTACATACAGATTGCCCACATTAATCAGGACCCTCACCCTGAATAAGAGCCTATCTTAAAGGTTTCCCCCCTGTACATACAGATTGCTCACATTAACCCGGACCTTCATCCTGAATAAGAGCCTATCTTATATTGTATGTTTCTCACACCCTCTACATACAGATTGCTCACATTAATAATCATCCTACCTGCATCTACTGCACGTTATGAGCTTTTACATATCCAAGATGGTGGCCCACGGAGTCTCAGGCTGCCTCCAGACAGGAAGTGTCTTCTGTCTGTGCTCCTCTGCATTCTGGGATTGCTGTCCTTTCCCGACCCCAGCTCTGCTCTGTCTGTGCAAAGCACAGCCATAACCCTGCCTCCTTTACATTTGCCCCCTCTCCTCTTTATGTGATGCTTCTGAGGCAAGATGGCGGCGCCCATAGTCCTGAACAGAATTGCAGGCCAGTGGGGAAAAGAATAAAAAGTGATTAAAACGTTAAATATTATATAGTAGTATTTAAAATGAATTAATAGTACTTAAAACATTAAATATATTCATTTTAGATGCTGGGAAATCATTTTTTAATGGTTTGGCTTTTCATTAGGTGACGCTGGAGGTCCGCTTTAAATTCCACTTTTTCAGTGTTTATCTACAGAGATAATAGTGATTAAAACTAACATTCTGGGATTGCTGTCCTTTTCCCGACCGTCTGTGCAGTGTACAGCTATAACCCCGCCCCCTGCGCATTTGACCCCTCTCCGCTCCTCAGTATGTGATGCCTCTGAGTCAAGATGGCGATGGCCGTATTCTAAAGTCCTGAACAGAGTTGCAGCCCAGCGGGGAAAGAATAAAGTGATTAAAAATGTAAAATATATTCATTTTAGATGCTGGGCAATAATATTTTAAAGGTTTGAGCTTTCATTAAATGATGCTGAAGGTCTGGTTTGAAGTAGTCATTAAACCGGAACCTTCAGCATGATTTAATGAAAAGCCCAAACCCTTAAAATATTATTCCCCAGCATCTAAAATTAATATATTTTAAGTTTTTAGTCACTTACTTATTATTCTTTCCCCCACTGAGCTGCAACTCTGTTCAGGACTCTAGGATACGAGTGCCGCCATCTTGCCTCAGAAACATCACATACTGAAGAGAGGAGAGCAGGATAAAGTGCAGGGGGGTGGGTTATAGCTAGACAGAGCAGAGTTGGAGTCAGGGAAAAGGTCAGCAATCCCAGAATGCAGAGCGACACAGTCAGAAGACACTTCCTGTTTGCAGGCTGCCTGATGCTCCATGAGCCACCATCTTGGATGTTTAAAGGCTCATAACATGCAGTAGATGCAGGTAGGATGATTTTTAATGTGGGCAATCTGTATGTACAGGGTGAGGGAAACATATAAGATAGACTCTTATTCAGGGTGAGGTCCGAATTAATGTGAGCAATCTGTATGTAGAGGGTGTGGGAAACATGTTGTAGCGATAACCCTTATCGCCAGAGGGCTTCCCCGCCAGAGACGTCCTTTTCCCAATGGTGAGAGGTGCTGCTGGAATTCCAGAGTCGTCCGTGAGGAAACAGGAACAGCCCTTACAAGGGCTAGTGAATTGTAATATAGCGTTTCCCCCAATAAGAGACAGAACTCAGTATTGAGGGTGAAGGTGAAGTGTTTATTAGTGCCACTCTAGGCCTTATATACACAAGTCTCCATGCAAGGTGGACCTGATGACACACACACCGACCAATAGCAGCAGGGCACACAATCCCTCAACTCTGCCGGTGACGCAATCAGCAACACAATAGACGTCTGTAACACAATCATTCAGAACAATGCCATTGTCTGTGACGTAATCAATCAACACAATGGCAGTCTGTAATACAATACAAACTACAATGACATTGCCTGTAACAGTATCAAAATACAATGACATTGTCTGGAACCTAATTAAGAAAAAGGTCAGTGAATGACCCGGTGGGCAATTGAATAGTGATGACATCCAAAAGGCAGAGCATCTGTCACACATGTAAGATAGACTCTTATTCAGGGTGAGGGTCTGGATTAATGTGAGCAATCTGTATGCACAGGGTGTGGGAAACATGTAAGATAGACTCTTATTCAGGGTCAAGGTTCGAATTAATGTGAGCAATCTGTATGTAGAGGGTGTGGGAAACATGTAAGATAGGCTCTTATTCAGGGTGAGGGTCCGGATTAATGTGAGCAATCTGTATGTACAGGGTGTGGGAAACATGTAAGATAGACTCTTATTCAGGGTGAAGGTTCGAATTAATGTGAGCAATCTGTATGTACAGGGTGTGGGAAACATGTAAGATAGGCTCTTATTCAGGGTGAAGGTCCACTTTAACCTCCCTCCATTTTGCTGTGCTCTCTATTTCCACAGAACAATGAGCCTTTGATCAGACCGTCAGCCTTTAAACCAGTGGTCCCGAAGAATTTCCACTCCATGCAGAACCTCTGCCCACCTTTGAACAACGGCCCCAGCGAGAACCGGAAGAGCTCCGCCCACGGAAACAGCAACAGCCCGGCCGTCCTGAAGAACAGCATAGAGAAGAGCGGCCATAACAGGTCCTCAAACCAAGTGGGAGGCCTCTCGGATTCTGGTCGTAATTCACTGACCAGCTTACCCACCTATGGGAGCGGTTATAGCCAGCACGTGGGTCCGATGAGTGCGTCCACAAGCCATATAAACCGCATCGGGACCACCTACCTAGAAAAGAACATAGTAGGGTACAACGGAATATCTACCTCAGAAAGCGGCCGGGCTTCCAGCAAGAGCGCCTCTTCCTTCAGCCGGCTCAACCACCTGAACGAAGCCTTGCCGTTCCACTCGCCCTCCAGCGATGACATCATCAAAGACCTGGAGGACCGACTGTGGGAAAAGGAGCAGGAGGTGATGCAAATGAAAAGGAACCTGGACAAGAGCGAGGCGGCCATTTTCCAGGTCTTCGAGGAGAAGCAGAAGATCTGGGAGCGCGAGATGGAGGATCTGAGGCAGAATTACGCTAACAGGCTTCAGCAGGTGTCCAAGAAAGCTCAGCGCGCCCAGCAGGCTTTGCAGCTGCAGATCTTTAAGCTCCAGCAGGAGAAGAAGAAGTTTCAAGATGACGTCGCGCAGTTGCTACAAGAAAGGGAAGAGCTGGAGAAAAAGTGCATGGCCTTCAAGAAGGAGCAGGCCGAGTTTCTCCCTAAGATTGAGGAATCCCAGTGGGAGGTAAGGGGCTGGGCAGGGGCATAACTAGGGGGGAGCAGGGGGGGCACGTCAGGGGTGCACCAAAGGGCGGCCTGAGCACGGCTAGGGGGCGCCATTTCGAAGCTTTGCCCTGGGTGCCAGAAAGCCTAGCTACTCCTCTGGGGCTGGGGGTTACGTGATAGAGGACCTATTGGTAGTGGCGTGCTTAAAGGGGACCAAAACCCAGGATTTTGACTATCCTGGGTTTTGGTCCTTCACCCCCGGGGCACACCGATCGATGCGTGAAACCCCCAGATCGCCCGAAGAAACTCACCTCTTACCGGTCCTACGGCACATGCGCGGCCGCTCGTACAATCAGCGTGTTCGGAGCCGCAGACGTCGCACCATTTAAGACGGCATCTAGGGCCAGCGGCACCGAGTGCGCTGGCGGCTGCTTCCCTCTAATAGGGAGGGTGCCCGCGCCAGCCATTTACATATGGCTGGTGTGGGCACGAGCCCTGCCAGAGGGATAGCGGGGCCACGGCCTGCGCATGCGCCGTTGGGCTGGGAAACAAGGTAAGTGTATGGGGCGACCCGGGGGGTTTCACATAGGGGGGCATCCCAATTTTGGATTCCCCTGGGGGAGGGAATCGAGCAGCCCGGGAATCTTATGGATTCCCGGGCCGATTGAGTTGGGTTTTGGTCCACTTTAAAGATTTTGACTATACTTGGTTTTGGTCCTTTCCCCCAGGGCTGCGTGAAACCCCCCAGATCGCCGAAGTCAACACACGTCTTCCCTGTCCTATGGCGCATGCACGGCCGCTCGTCCAGTCAGCGCGCTCGGAGCCGGTCATGTCACGCTGTCTAAGGCTTCGTCTAAGGCCAGTGGCTCCGAGCACGCTGACGAGCACATCCCCCACTACCCTCTAACAGGGAGCATGCCCTGCCTGAGGAATAGCGGGTATGCAGCCGCAGCGCGCGCATGCTCCATTGGACCGGGAAACAAGGTGTATGGGGCGACCTAAGGGGGGGTTCACACAGCAGGGCATCCTGATTTTGGATTCCGCGGGGGAGGGAGTCGATCGGCCTGGGAATCTTATATATTCCTGGGCCAATCACCGTGGGTTTTGGTCCTCTTTAACCACCATGCATACCCCGAGGCCCTCACCTGCCAGGGGTCCCAAGTGGAAGGGTCAGATCAGTGGCAAAAAAGTAAATAAATAACAGCACTCAGGCTGCAGTGAGTGAGAGGGCGTGTAACACAGAGTGTGCAGATAGAAAGACATTGTACACTTAGGCCCTTATTTAACAAGGAATAGCGCCAGGTAGCGAATGGTAAGCGAACGGTAATGACGCTCAACGTCACGAGAACGCCGGCTCCCCTCCTCAATCACACATTTATCAAGCCGATCCTGCTTAGCGACTGACAGAGCGCCAGATAGCGCATCATTCATCATTATTCCAGCCTCACCCCACAGCGCCAGCGAGCGACCTTGAACAGCGACAGGTATGACCTCTCGCTACCTGGCGCTCTCCAATGCATTTCAATGGAGCAATCTTTAAATATTCATAATTAATTGCTATTAATGTTTTTTTTTTTTTTTTTTTTTAAATGTCAAAAAAAGGTAAAAAAAAAAAAAAAATTTGTGCAGAATTGATATTACAGGTCTGATATTAATGTATTCATATTACTAAATTCTTAAAATTTTTTTTTTTTTTGGTTTCCAAAAATATGGTTGTTTGGGGGTTAAAAAACTACTTTTAACCCATCGCCGCAGCGCTCTGGGGTTTAAACAAGCATTTCACAGCGCGAGAATTTTTGGAGCGTGATTTGTTAATGAATATGCTGGGAGCCGTTCGCTATGGCCATTCGCTGTCATGCGCTCCCATACAGCGCGGAACCTGTCAAACAACGACTCCTATTCAACATTACCGCACACCGACGGGGTCGCTGTCAACAGCCGAACAACGGGCAAGCACAGCGAATCCTAGCGTGCGCTGTGAAAATAACTCTACTGTCGCTCATCTGTCGCTACCTGGCGCTATTAATGAATCGGCCTCTTATGTGATCCAGCAGCTGCACAATCAGAGCTCAGCTCCATTCAGTTATATAAGATTCTGTGACATCACAACAGCTGGCGAGCTGAATGGTGCAGACCAAGCCACTGGTTGCATCCCTGCTCACCTCTAGCTAGGACTGTGCCTGAGCCGGCCAATCACAAATGTCTGCTCGGGGGTATGCATCTACCTAAAAGTATAGCGAAGCCGTGAACTGCGTATGTGTCATTGGAAGGAGGTTAGGTGAGCAGGTGTGGAAATTAATGTGTTTCACACAGTGGGGTATCCTAATTTGGGATGACACAGGGAGTAGAAATTGGACGGCCATATGGGCAATTCCTAACCAATTCCGTATGCCATGGTCGGGCAATGCCAGGATGCCCCTCTGTGTGAAACCCTCTGGGTTCACTTGCGCTCCCACAGCGCATGAGCAGGCCGCGGCTGCATCCCTGATAAGGTGCGTTAACATTGCATTTCACTTTACAAAATTTGTCTTTGATTTGGGCTCTAGACACAACTTTACATGGGACCTCAGAAATGATAAGCCCGCCCCTGAATGCATGCAGGCACATGGCACCAGCAGGGGGAGAAATGGGAGGATTTTTCAGGTTGACTTCAAAGTGGACTAAAACCTACACAGATCGACCCGGGAATCTATAAGATTCCAGGGCTGCTTGATTCGCCCCCAACTGGGGCATCTTGAATTTGGATGGGGGGGGGGGTGGAATAAAGCTGTGTGAAACAGGGCTGTGGAGTCGGTAGATAAATGCTCCGACTCCGACTCTGACTCCCCGACTCCTCTGTATTAATATGTGAATGTATTTTATACATTCCTTGAAGGAAAGAAAGGCAACATACATGTCATTACTTCTAGCAGAGAGAGGTAGTTGGGCAGAAGCTGCCTTCTCCTTTCTGTGTGCTGATCTTCTGCTGAAGATAGGGCAGTGGGAGGATCCAGAAAGGGGCCTTTATTATAAAACATGATTTCCCTAGTAGAATCCCATAGTCATGTTTAAAGTTTAAGCTAACAATCGAAGTTTACAAGTTTTTATAGCCTTTTGCTGAATGACAGCAGTTTTTCCAATGGTACAGCTTCAGTCTTGAACTATTGATCCTCCATTCCCTTCACTTATACAAGTGTCTCTAGTCCTGCAAAAAACATATTTACTTAATCCCTTATCAGTGAGAGGCTAGGTTACCCATGGGTTCCCTGTAACAGCAGAACACAACACTATGCAAAGTATAAGTATTGCCGCTTCTAATTGTGCGTTGCGTGCCATATAGTGAAGCACATGAAAAGCACGCTTCTTCACGGTCACTTAACGTGTTCGTTTTGCGGTTACGTGAGGCACTGCATGCATTGCTCTTTATTCTTACAATAGAGAAGTCATTAATTATAACTTTTTGTGAATTGGGACATTTAAACTTGCTAAATCAAAATTTAGTAGGAGTCGGAGTCGGTGCATTGTTTGCCGACTCCGACTCCAGGTACCCAAAATTTCGTCCAACTCCACAGCACTGGTGTGAAACCTCCCCCCCCCCCCCCCCCAGGTCGCCCATACACTTCTTTACCTTCTTTCCCTGTCCAACGCTGCATGCGCAAGCAACGCCCGCATTCCTGCTTTCCGCTTTAGCAGGGTGTGTGCCCACGCTAGGCATTGTAAATGGGTGGTGCGGGCACGATCCCTGTTAGAAGGTAGCGAGGGAAGAGGCCGTCTGTGTGCTCGGATCCGTTCACCTTAAAGTGGACCAACACCCAGGGGGGATCGGCCCTGAAATCTATAAGATTCCCGGACCGATCAGATCCCTCCCCGCGGGGCATCCGAAATCGGGATGTCCCGCGGGGAGGAACCCCCCAGGAGGCCCACAAACCTTACCTCAGCCCCGTTCCATTGGCGCATGCGCGAGCCGCAGCCGCGTCCCGCGCTTCCCTCTAGCAGGACGCTCACCCGCGCCGGCCGTTTGTGAATGGCCGGTGCAGGCGCGCTCCCTGTTAGAGGGAAGCGCGAGACACGGCCTCCAGCGCTCAGAGCCAGCTGAGCTGGTATGCGCGTCCAGGCGGCCTTGGACGCGCATACCACAGCGGCTCTGAGCGCTGTGATTGGCTGGCGCGGTCACGTGGGAGCGGGGAGAGGTGAGTTTTTTTGGGCTTTCTGGGGGGTTTCAGACAGCGGGGCACCCCCGATCATGGTGCCCCACCGAAGTGGACCAAAACCCAGGATAGTCAAAATCCTGGGTGTTGGTCCACTTTAAACGAAGGCTTAGACAAAGGGACGGGAGTGGATTCGAGCGTGCTGATTGGACGAGTGGCGGCATATGCACTGTAGGACCAGGGAGAGGTGAGTTCGTTTGGGAGACCTGGGGGTTTCACACAGTGCCCCCCCCCCCCCCGATTGCGCAGTCCATGGCCACATCCCTGACGAGGGACATAAAATCATAAGCCAGAAATCACGTGCCTGATCACTACAATCACCTTTACTCAGCTGTGTGTGATGTCATCACATCACTTTCCTCAGAACCTAGCTAGCGATCAAAGGAAGATGTAGGAGGTTGAGTGGTCTCAAATAAAGTGGGGTGATGATTACATAACACAGCTGCGCATGTTCATACCCAACCCAGGCTTGGTCATGTTGCCAATCGATTGTGACTGTAGGTCAACATTAAAGGGGTCTAAAGATCCTTTCAGAGCCCCACCTCAAGGACCCTCCAAATCACAGTGCTGGGAGTATTACAACTTGTGCTGATTCTGTGCTGTACAGTATAACAAGCAGGACAGGAGTTGTAGAAAGCCAACCAGCTCCCTTTTGGGTTACATTGTGAGCAGCCAGCTGCTCTGCTGCTGTTACAATGTAACAATGGCAGCATCTTGCTCTATTGCATTGTATAGCCGCCAGTCCTGCTGTTACAATGTAACAATGGCAGCATCTTGCTGTATTGCATTGTATAGCCGCCAGTCCTGCTGTTACAATGTAACAATGGCAGCATCTTGCTGTATTGTATTGTATAGCCGCCAGTCCTGCTGTTACAATGTAACAATGGCAGCATCTTGCTGTATTGCATTGTATAGCCGCCAGTCCTGCTGTTACAATGTAACAATGGCAGCATCTTGCTGTATTGTATTGTATAGCCGCCAGTCCTGCTGTTACAATGTAACAATGGCAGCATCTTGCTCTATTGCATTGTATAGCCGCCAGTCCTGCTGTTACAATGTAACAATGGCAGCATCTTGCTGTATTGCATTGTATAGCCGCCAGTCCTGCTGTTACAATGTAACAATGGCAGCATCTTGCTGTATTGTATTGTATAGCCGCCAGTCCTGCTGTTACAATGTAACAATGGCAGCATCTTGCTGTATTGTATTGTATAGCCGCCAGTCCTGCTGTTACAATGTAACAATGGCAGCATCTTGCTGTATTGTATTGTATCGCCGCCAGTCCTGCTGTTACAATGTAACAATGGCAGCATCTTGCTGTATTGCATTGTATAGCCGCCAGTCCTGCTGTTACAATGTAACAATGGCAGCATCTTGCTGTATTGCATTGTATAGCCGCCAGTCCTGCTGTTACAATGTAACAATGGCAGCATCTTGCTGTATTGCATTGTATAGCCGCCAGTCCTGCTGTTACAATGTAACAATGGCAGCATCTTGCTGTATTGCATTGTATAGCCGCCAGTCCTGCTGTAACAATGTAACAATGGCAGCATCTTGCTGTATTGCATTGTATAGCCGCCAGTCCTGCTGTTACAATGTAACAGTGGCAGCATCTTGCTGTATTGTATTGTATAGCCGCCAGTCCTGCTGTTACAATGTAACAATGGCAGCATCTTGCTGTATTGTATTGTATAGCCGCCAGTCCTGCTGTTACAATGTAACAATGGCAGCATCTTGCTGTATTGCATTGTATAGCCGCCATTCCTGCTGTTACAATGTAACAATGGCAGCATCTTGCTGTATTGTATTGTATAGCCGCCAGTCCTGCTGTTACAATGTAACAATGGCAGCATCTTGCTGTATTGTATTGTATAGCCGCCACTCCTGCTGTTACAATGTAACAATGGCAGCATCTTGCTGTATTGCATTGTATAGCCGCCAGTCCTGCTGTTACAATGTAACAATGGCAGCATCTTGCTGTATTGCATTGTATAGCCGCCAGTCCTGCTGTTACAATGTAACAATGGCAGCATCTTGCTGTATTGCATTGTCTAGCCGCCAGTCCTGCTGTTACAATGTAACAATGGCAGCATCTTGCTGTATTGTATTGTATAGCCGCCACTCCTGCTGTTACAATGTAACAATGGCAGCATCTTGCTGTATTGTATTGTATCGCCGCCAGTCCTGCTGTTACAATGTAACAATGGCAGCATCTTGCTGTATTGCATTGTATAGCCGCCAGTCCTGCTGTTACAATGTAACAATGGCAGCATCTTGCTGTATTGCATTGTATAGCCGCCAGTCCTGCTGTTACAATGTAACAATGGCAGCATTTTGCTGTATTGCATTGTATAGCCGCCAGTCCTGCTGTTACAATGTAACAATGGCAGCATCTTGCTGTATTGCATTGTATAGCCGCCAGTCCTGCTGTTACAATGTAACAATGGCAGCATCTTGCTGTATTGCATTGTATAGCCGCCAGTCCTGCTGTAACAATGTAACAATGGCAGCATCTTGCTGTATTGCATTGTATAGCCGCCAGTCCTGCTGTTACAATTTAACAATGGCAGCATCTTGCTGTATTGTATTGTATAGCCGCCAGTCCTGCTGTTACAATGTAACAATGGCAGCATCTTGCTGTATTGCATTGTATAGCCGCCAGTCCTGCTGTTACAATGTAACAATGGCAGCATCTTGCTGTATTGTATTGTATAGCCGCCAGTCCTGCTGTTACAATGTAACAATGGCAGCATCTTGCTGTATTGCATTGTATAGCCGCCAGTCCTGCTGTTACAATGTAACAATGGCAGCATCTTGCTGTATTGTATTGTATAGCCGCCAGTCCTGCTGTTACAATGTAACAATGGCAGCATCTTGCTGTATTGTATTGTATAGCCGCCAGTCCTGCTGTTACAATGTAACAATGGCAGCATCTTGCTGTATTGCATTGTATAGCCGCCAGTCCTGCTGTTACAATGTAACAATGGCAGCATCTTGCTGTATTATATTGTATAGCCGCCAGTCCTGCTGTTACAATGTAACAATGGCAGCATCTTGCTGTATTGTATTGTATAGCCGCCAGTCCTGCTGTTACAGTGTAACAATGGCAGCATCTTGCTGTATTGCATTGTATAGCCGCCAGTCCTGCTGTTACAATGTAACAATGGCAGCATCTTGTTGTATTGTATTGTATAGCCGCCAGTCCTGCTGTTACAATGTAACAATGGCAGCATCTTGCTGTATTGTATTGTATAGCCGCCAGTCCTGCTGTTACAATGTGAACAGCTTCACAGCCGACAGCAATGTATGAGTGATCTCTTCATGGTGCTGCAGTGATGCAGAGATATGTCTTAAAGGGGAACAAAAACCACAAGCGGCCAGCCCTAAAATCTAAAATATTCCAGGGCCGGCTGCTGGCTTTCCATCGGGGCAACCCAAATCGAGACCCCCTGCTGTGTGAAAGCCCCCAGGGGGCACCCGTACACACCTTTCCTCGGTCCAACAACACATGCGAGGGCTGTCACCCAATGAGAGCCGCCCACTGACCTGACGTAATTCAGAAGGCAGCTCTCATTGGCTGAGCACCCGCGCATGAGCCATTGGATCGAGGAGAGGTGAGTTTAACCGGGCAAACTGGGGGGGGGGGGGTTTGACACAGCGGGGCATCCCCAGTCGGGATGCCCACAGGGAACGGAACAAACCCGGGAAAGTTTAAATATACTGTAACTCAACAGGGCTGATTCAGCACTGTGAGAATTTTTTAAATTTGCACAGCTTAAAATGGTGCTGAATTTTACTAAGGAAAAAAAGCATTATAACATTTTTTTCTCACAAAAAAAGCAAGAAATAAAATCTTACGGTGCTGAATCAGCCTTACTGTGTCTGTAGTGTGGCTCCACATAGACAACAGCATCCTGCTAGGCAAACCCTACTGGTCTCCACAGTGCTGACCAGATACAGCAGCCTATGGGGAAGGGTGAGTATTTTGTCTTTTAACATTAACTGGTGGGGGTAACCAAATTCAGGATGCCCTGGCGATGGAGCTGTAAGCTGTCATTTTTTTCCCAGAAGTCCACTTTAACTGTAGTCATAAGTCTTCAGGCATAACATGAAGGAAGCTACTGCAGTTTAAAGAGCCCCTGTCACTGATCCTATTTAGTGTAGAATATGTGCCAAAGTGGACCTACACCCTAGTGTAAAAACCGCGACTAATGTACAAACTTCACAGAAACAAATAATGGAGATCAATGCACTCCAATATCAGAGAAAAAAATAAGCTTTACACTAAAGGTACGCTTGAAAGTATTAAGCTTGTATCAATAAAGTTCATAGCAAATGTACATGTATTATACATTTTCAGAATAAATAAGATCAATAAGTAAAGTTATACAGTGGAAAACAGTATACACCAATGAGATTAATAATAGGCAGTACTGATATAACTAGCCTTTGACAAAGCTGTTTCCAACAGCGAAACGCGTTAGGTGGGGCAGTGGCAAAGAGGACTTTTAACATAACATGAAGGAAGCTACTACAGTTTAAAGAGCCCCTGTCACTGATCCTATTTAGTGTAGAATATGTGCTAAAGTGGACCTACCCCCTAGTATAAAAACCGCGCCTAATGTACAAACTTCACAGAAACAAATAATGGAGATCAATGCACTCCAGTATCAGAGAAAAAAATAAGCTTTACACTAAAGGTACACTTGAAAGTATTAAGCTGGTATCAGTAAACTTCATAGCAAATGTACATGTATTATACATTTTCAGAATAAATAAGATCAATAAGTAAAGTTATACAGTGGAAAACAGTATACACCAATGAGATTAAGAATAGGCAGTACTGATATAACTAGCCTTTGACAAAGCTGTTTCCAACAGCGAAACGCGTTAGGTGGGGCAGTGGCAAAGAGGACTTTTAAAGAAGTTAACGTTTTATGGACCCCTGGCAACACCATTCGACATAGCAGTGAATTCCTGATCTCCCTAGCGGCCGTAGTGGAGGAGTAAAAAGGAGGATTGCGCGGGGAATTTTTTCTGTCTGCGCTTTTAACCTGTGCAATTTGTAAGTGCATACTTGGAATATTAAATTTATTGTTTTTAATGAGGGAGTTGCACTAGATGTTTTTTTTTTGTGGCCACCTAATGCAATAAGTGTATTGCCAACCACCACCTTGAATCATTGTGTGCTGGATATCCGGATTCTTTACAAACGCCATTAAGGATTTTGGGATGCTTTATATGCGCTCTTAATTTTAAATCTGGTAAGCAGACATCTGAGTGGTGGAGGGCACGTGTGACAAATTGTTGATGTGCATGCGATTTGGGTCATCACTCAAGTGTGCCATTTTGAAGGAATTCTCTTGCCCCGTGCTGTTATTGATTTATATCTGTTTGGGACTTATCCGGAATGAGAGGTCTAGCACGTTGAAGTAGCCTTGAAGAATTTATTTTGCTTACAGAACTTTTTAAACTTGTTTTTTTGCGCGGTGTTATTTATTCTATCTTTTACTGATATAACTGCAATATAATATATACAGAGAGTGGTTTGAAACTGAAGTGGAAAGTAGAAAATTAAATATTATAATTAGTATTATTTAGTTTTAGCCGCCTGTATGCCATCTCACACATTGTCAGTGTTTAGGGGGATTTTCACCCCTCCCTCCTCATAGGTTTAAACCATTACCAAGAATGGAATGTTGTGTCTGCTTAATGAGAAACAGATGTTCTTCACGTCTATACTATATATACCATATATATGTTTCTGTATATGTTTGAAATATCCAATCGAAGGCTGACATGTGTCCAAGCACCCAATCAGAATGGTCATTTAAGCTTATTTGTCTAAACCTGTATTTAAGCAAACAAGAGAACCAGCAATTCGGGCAGAGACAAATCGGGCCCCCAATTGACCAAATAAACATTGCATTTTCTGAAGACATTTTGCTTCTGAATATTTTTTCTACAACAAAATGTTGGGAGTTACTGTGTCCACCCAGGTGCCTGTTACATACTTAGTTATACTTTGTTGCTCATTATGTTAGCTGTGTGTTATGTATCTCACCATGAGAAGCCTATGCGTGTGAATCCTTTATGCTGCATATGTCTTTTTCTATGGTTTACAAAAATACAGCCTAGAGCTAAACTCTAGTGCCACCTTGTGGCCACGTGTAAATACTATATTGCTGTTATATCATTACTGCCTATTATTGATCTCATTGGTGCATACTGTTTTCCACTGTATAACTTTACATATTGATCTATATATTCTGAAAATGTATTATACATATACATTTGCTATGAACTTTACCAATTCAAGCAATTCAAGCATGCATAGGGAGATAGCCCAACCCAGGAGTAGACTGCACCCAGAGTCATATCTGTTGCTTTTGTTTTTTGATTTTTCATATTGTCAATGTTTTTGCAAGGGTGTCCCTTACCATTTCACCTGCTTGGTAATAAATCAGAGGTGGGTCGACTATTGAGGGGCCTGGACCAGAAAAAAGCCCTGGGTCCTGATGGCGTATCGGCAATATGCCTGAAGGCCTGTGATGATCGATTGTCTGAAGTACTCTCAGACATGTTCTGTAAATCACTCGAATCAGGGGTTGCATCATGCTTTATAAAATCATCATACGATCATCCTGGTCCCCAAATCACCAACAGCTTCTGATCTCAATGACTGAACGTCATGAAGGTCTTCGAAAGGCTGATGCTCTAGTACCTAAAGGTCACCACTTTAACACCTCGTTGATCTGTTGCAATTTGCATACAGACCAAATAGATAAGTGAAAGATGCAGTGAGTCTGGCTCTCCACCACCTATTGGAACACCTAGATCTCCATGGCATGTATGTAAGGGGTCTAATTGACCCTCAGCTTTCATCTGATCCTGCGCTGTTCATTCATTGCAATGAAGCGGCGGGGAGGCCCCAGGAGCGCCGTTCTCTGAAACCAGGAGGCTTCAGTGTGTCGGCCCAGCCCTGGCGAGCTGCGCGGGAGTGAAGGTAAGTGTCTATTTTACTTGTTGCTGCCATTAGTAACCATGTAACAGTTTCAGAGGTTACCCTCTAGCTGTCTCTTTGTGAGTGTAGCCAAGTGGAATATGTAATTTTTCATTTCCTCACAGATGTTTTATATTGCTAATGTGTATTTACCATTGCAGGTCTGTCAGAAAGCTGGCGAGATATCTCTTCTAAAGCAACAGCTGAAAGATTCCCAGTCCGATGTATCTCACAAACTCAATGAGATCGTTGGACTAAGAACTCAGCTTAAGGAAGCCAAGTCCTTTCTGAGGGAAAAGGAGGAGCAGATCGCCTCCATAAAAGATTCCTATAGCTCAAAGAGCGTCAGTCTTGAGATCTGCGAGGGCGAGATGCAGCGGAAACAAAGCGAGGCTCATCAAATGAAAGAGAAGCTTAGCCAATGCGAGCAGGAGATAGCTTCTTTAAAAGAGGCTTTAACCAGCCTAGGTCAAAACCCATACACCATGGACCTCAATGAAAAGGTACAGGACACCCTGGTGTGTGAAAGCGATGAGGCCAAGATGAAACGCCAGAACGAGGACGTTGCCCTCACCCTGAAGAAGGATATTGATAACCTCCAGATGGAGTTGACCATGGAGAAACAGCAAAGGGATCAACAGGTTTTGGACTTTGAGGAGGAAAGACGTATTTGGCAAGAGGAAAAGGAGAAAGTCATTAAATATCAAAAGCAGCTTCAGCTTAACTACGTAGAGATGTATCAGAAAAACCAACAGCTTGAGCAAAGGATCAGTGAGTTAACCACAAAGGTCACCACACCACCAGCTGAGGATAAGAAACCTTGGACACCATCCAGGTTGGAAAGAATAGAATCCACTGAAATATAAGAAGGGACAGCTGACTAAGTGTACACAGTTTCTCACTGTGCATGTGCTACCTAATCCAGCTCAAGCGGACCTCCAGTCAAAAGTTCTAAATTGCTTCCCTAAACCCTCTCTCTCACAATCAGTGATGTAAGCTATTTGAGAGGGTGTATCTCCATGCAGATGTTGTGGAATAGCAGGCAGATTCTATGCTAATTAACTGCATAGGTGCGGCCATCTTGCCACAATTCTGAACAGCCCTGCTTCTGAAAAACCCAGTCCTACAGTCAAAATGACCCTAAATCTCTGTGAAATAATGCATTATCTTCTAGCCAGAAGTAAAATGCCATCAGCTGTAATGACTAATCGCTGCTCAGAAAGCTCTTGAAAGTTCAGTCAGAAAACACAAACAACCGCCCTCATGCAACCCTCTGCTGGCGCTAGGACAGGACAAGGGGGTTACAAAGAAAAAAACCCTTACCTCAGCCGCAGTCCAGCGTCATTCTATGGGGCATGGGCGGCAGCCGCACAGAGAGACAGAAAGTGGCATCCCTTAGCTTTGTGTTTTTTTCACTTGAATGGGCCGCACACGCGCGCATAGAGCGGGGGAATGCCACCAAGTCTCTGTGTGGCGGACCACACAAAAACAGGAGAGAGGCCCTGGACAGCGGCTAAGGTAAGGGTTTTCTTCCTTTGTAATCCTCCATCCTGCCTCCTGCGCCAGGATAGTGTTGCAGGGCAGAGGGTTGTTCCACTAAAACATTGTATCAGCATTGTAAACAACTCTGCAGCAAGCCATTGCCTTACACTGATATATAGTTACACTCATCTTCCCCAGCAGCTACTGATTCAGTGTGTGTAACATGACAGACATGTTGATCCTTTTTCTGAGATAAATAATTCTCACAGTTTGGTGTGGGTTGCTTAAAGCAGAATCTCAAGCTCTGTTTCTGCCCTGTGTGGAGAAACAATATGACAGCTCAGTCGAAAACACAACTCACACATGCAACCCTCTGCTGGCACTAAAACCTCAGCCTCAGTCCAACGTCATTCTATGGGGCATGGGCGGCAGCCTCATGGAGAGACACAAAGCGTCATGCCCCAGCTTTGTGTCTTGTTGACTTGAATGGGCCGGTATCAGCATTGTAAACAACTTTGCGACAGCCTGTTGCCTTACACTGATACTCCAGCAGCTACTGATTCTCTGTGTGTAACATGACAAACAAGCTGATCCCTTTTCTGAAATAAATATTTCTCACAGTTGGGTGTGGACTGCTTAAAGCAGAATCCCAAACTCCAGACAGTGTGGAGAAACAATATCACACAGGGGCACTGCATCAGTTCTTTGTGGAAACAAATAAAATCTCTCTCTGGCTGGTTGCGCTGATCTTAAGGAAGCTCCCAGCTCATCTGCAGTGTGTCTGTGTGCTAGCAAAGGCCCTCCTCAACTCCCCATTCATGCTTATGCAGGGCTGTCAGGTGTAATCCAAGATGGCCGCTCCCCTGTAATTCTAGGAGCGCAGCTATTCCACAATATTTGCATGGGCCTAAGTCCTCTCAAACAGCATCTGCCACTGATCGCCAAAAGGCGGCTTTAGGGGAGCGAATTACTAAACTTTATTCTCTTGACTGGAGGTCCGCTTTTAGTTCTGAGGGGACTACTCGCCCTATGATCTGACCTGAGAAGACGTCTCGTCAGAAGAGCAAGTGCTTGCTGTAATTTACGTGCAGATAAAACGTTAATGGTATCCAATTTTTTTTATGCCGCCAATGATGCTCTATGTATGTTCTCCCTTTCCTGTTCCTGTGTCTCTCTCTCTCTCTCCACCCGCAGGAGCGCCATCCTTCTTCATTGAACGGATGCGCCTGTTGTCGATTAGGAGGAGGCGCAGGTATGTGACTGTTACTTGTCCCTAATCTTTATAGACTTGTCGAAAGAAAGGTCAAAGTGACTTGGATTTAGAGTTTTAGCCATATTGGCTAGTCTAGAAAGTTGCGCCGTGCGTTGAAATCTAGCGATCTACCTACGATGCACGTTCCACAGCTCTCGTCACTGTTTACTGTGATAACTTCAAAAATCTTAGAAGCGTAAAAATAAAATAGTATTTTATATCGAGAATTCTTAGGGTTCCAACCACAGAGGATAATAATATTTTTGCCAATACGCCATAATGTTTACATGCATGTTACGACTACGAGGTAAAGCTTTCTTGTTAGGCTTCATTTCGACTTGATGCCAGCGTTAGAGATGGAGGGTCACCCTCAGCGGACGATGAGTTGGACATGAAACTATCACATAAAGGGAGTTGGGTCAAGATGGGCCTAATGTGGAGTGACAGGTGTGTGTTGATTACTTACCCTGGAGGTCTGGTTTAAGACCGAGTTTGGAGAAAGTAGGTGTGACGTATTCTATTTTCATATTTTATGATGAGCCGCAGATCAAACCCCCCTCTCCCGCCCCCTTTTATTTCCAGGACATGGTGCAGCTTTAATATGCCGCAGATCACACCCCCTCTCCCACCCCCTTTTATTTCCTGGATATGGTGCAGTTTTAATATGCCGCAGATCACACCTCCTCTCCCGACCCCTTTTATTTCCTGGATATGGTGCAGCTTTAATATGTTGCAGATCACAGCCCCTCTCCCGCCCCCTTTTATTTCAAGGACATGGCGCAGCTTTAATATGCTGCAGATCACACCCCCTCTCCCGCCCCCTTTTATTTCCAGGACATGGCGCAGCTTTAATATGCTGCAGATCACAGCCCCTCTCCCGCCTCCTTTTATTTCAAGGACATGGCACAGCTTTAATATGCTGCAGATCACAGCCCCTCTCCCGCCCCCTTTTATTTCAAGGACATGGCGCAGCTTTATTAAGCTGCATATCACAGCCCCTCTCCCGCCCCCTTTTATTTCAAGGACATGGCGCAGCTTTAATATGCTGCAGATCACACCCCCTCTCCCGCCCCCTTTTATTTCCAGGACATGGCGCAGCTTTAATATGCTGCAGATCACAGCCCCTCTCCCGCCCCCTTTTATTTCAAGGACATGGCGCAGCTTTAATATGCTGCAGATCACAGCCCCTCTCCCGCCCCCTTTTATTTCCAGGACATGGTGCAGCTTTAATATGCCGCAGATCACACCCCCTCTCCCGACCCCTTTTATTTCCCGAATATGGTGCAGCTTTAATATGTTGCAGATCACACCCCTCTCCCGACCCCTTTTACTTCCCGGATATGGTGCAGCTTTAATATGTTGCAGATCACAGCCCCTCTCCCGCCCCCTTTTATTTCAAGGACATGGCGAAGCTTGAACAGGTCTGGACTCCCATTTGGTGAGAGATCACCAGAACTAGAAATTCTGTCGAAGTGTGCAAGGAATGCTGCTTGGAGCGAAGTGTTAATAAAGGTGCCAAAATATAAAATAGTGTGCTAAAATACCCCCTCACCCAATGCAGGCAGTGTGCAGAACGCCCCCCAATCACTCCATGACAGGCAGTTTGCAGAATACCCTCCCAAGAACTCTTTAACAGATAGTGTGTAGATTGCCCCCCCAGTCACCCCATGACAGGCAGTGTGCAGGATGCCCCCCAAAGAACTCTGTAACAGACAGTGTGCAGAATACCCCTGCAATCATCCCATAGCAGGCAGTGTGCAGAATCCCCCCCCCCAAGAACTCTTTAATAGACAGTGTGCAGAATGCCCCCAAATCACCCCATGACAGGCAATGTGCAGAATACCCCTGCAATCACCCCATAACAGACAGTGTGGCGAATGCCCCCCAATCACTCCATGACAGACAGTGTGCAGAATGCCCCTACAATCACCCCATAACAGGCAGTGTGCAGAATCCTCCCAAGAGCTCTTTAACAGACAGTGTGCAGAATGCCCCCTAATCATCCCATGACAGGAAGTGTGCAGAATCCCCCCGCCCCCAAGAACTCTTTAAGAGACAGTGTGCAGAATCACCCCATAACAGGCAGTGTGCAGAATGACCCTGCAATCACCCTATAACAGACACTGTGCAGAATCACCACAGGAACTCTTTAACAGACAGTGTGAAGATTGCCCCCAATCACCCAAGGCAGTGTGCAGAATATCCCCCCATAGCAGGCAGTGTGCAGAATAGCCCCCTCCTTAATTTGCCTATTATAGGCAGTGTGGCAGAATATGCCCCCAACCTTAATTCTCACATTATAGGCAGTGTGGCAGATTCCCCCTAGCCACCCATTGACTGTGTGCAATGGAGAAGCAGCGGGCCGGGCAGAGATTGTGCAGGGTGATTGATCCCTGCTCTGCCAGCACCCTCCTAGGCCGCCGCTGCTGCTTTTCCTCGAGGCGCGCACATACACACACTCTGGTGGGCATGGCCTGGGGCCATTGAAGACAAGAAACAGCGGCTGCAGGTCACACCCAACCGCCAACCAGAGAAAGAGTTTGTGTGCATTCCGGTGTTTACACAGTTTGCAACCGAGGAAAGGAAGCAGCAGCCAGGTAAGTGGTCAATAACTGGGCAGGGATCAGTTACCTTGCTTTCTCCCCAACCCCTGCCTCTTCCATTATCTGCAGGGACTAGATAAACAGTTATGTATTCTAAGTATACAGCACGTACTGTTCCAGAATATTCTTTACACATGGGTAATACATCCACAAGATGGCGCTGGATTGCAGAAAAACAGGTTGTGGCTCCTCCCGGCCCTATATAAGTCAGGGACCTCCCACAAATTCCCCAGTTTCTTTCTGCAGTCTGTGCTGAGAAGATAGAAGACAGCTCTCTTGTGGCGCAGATGGGCGGGGCTTATTGCCTGCAGGACTATTCCCACCCGTTCCATCCCATTGACTGCCTCCCAGCCTCGGCTGATAAGGTTCGGGTAAAGGTAGGCTATTGAAGCACTATGGTGCTGAGGAGCTAGGCTCCTACCGCAGTCCCTGCTCTAACAGGGTAGGCGGTTTAGGCTAATGCACATTCCAGATTTTGCCAGCTTTGGATCCTCAGGAATACAATCAAAAGCTCAGGCAAAAGGCAGAGAGCGCTCACCTCTCGTAGCATCGATACTGAAGAATTTGCAAGGCCAGCCAGCGCAGCGTGAGCAGTAAAAATCCATCCTTTATTGAAATGGATTAAAAGGCCATCACTGTAGCACAGACATTAAAAGTATATACAATAGCAGCTCCTGACGTCTACGCGTTTCGAGCCTCAGCTCTTACTCATGACATTACTCATGACAGGTCAGGAGCTGCTCGTGTATATACTTTTAATGTCTCTGCTACAGTGATGGCCTTTTAATCCATTTTAATAAAGGATGGATTTTTACTGCTCACGCTGCATTGGCTGGCCTTGCAAATTCTTCGGTTTAGGCTAATGGTGAGCCTTTTGGGATGCCCCCACTGCCTCATGGTTTTTGCCAGGTTATCTTGTGCAGTTAAACCCTATGCCCATTTTCCCCCTCCACCCTCACTCCTCATATTAGTCCCTGGGTGCCCTTTTTTCCCTGGAGATTCTGCCGCTATCCTCCCTCATTCTCTCCTTGGGAGATCTGCGGGGGGGGGGTTGTCTAGTGTTTTAAGACTGTAGACATATGTTGTGCCTTGCCACTGATTAAAACGCGCCGCAGCGCGTTTGTACTGCGCTCCGCGGCTGGCAGCCCCATTCACCTCAGAGCTGCCGGGCCGCTACTGGCCAGCCGGATCACATGGGCGCGTTTCGCGCTCTTCGGGCGGGTTCTGTGGATGATGCATTTTGCCTCATATCTCCACGGCCCGCCCCTCGAGATTGCGGACACCATTTTGTCTTCTTCCTGTGGCTGCTGGCTCCTTGCGGTCTGTGAGTATCCCCGGTGGGGTGATTTTTTTCAGTTTTTTTCTTATGCCTTATTCTCATGGGAATGTCTGATTATGTCTTCAGGCGGGGTAAAGCTTCGGTCCTGTGGTTTCCCCCCGGCCCTCTCCCCCCCCATTATCTCTCACTTCCCTAGCGGTTCATTGAGGCATCCCGGGTAGCTCTTTAGCATTAACCCTTACTGGCCTACTGTGGCTTTCAAATCACCATATGGAGGCTTTTGGGGATAATGGGTCTGGGGTTCCTTCGGGACAAGCCCGGCTATGTGTTGCGTGTGGGGTATCCCCGATCGGTGATGATGTCAGGATATGTGTATCCTGCGCCCAGCAGGTACTTGCACTACCGTCTGGGTTACCTGTTGCTGGGCCTGCGCCGTCTCGGGCTTTGCCTACCCCCCCACGCCTGCATCTGACCCCCTACGAGGAGCATACCGGCGGGTAGTCTCAGCCTGATTTGGCTACACGGGTGGCCAGCATTGAGAAACATATTGCTGGGTCTGCCTCGCGTAAGGCTTCTGCTAAGAAGCGGCATTTATCTCCCGCCGTCTCCCTCTTTCCTGTGGAAACTGAGGAAAATTTTGACACTACTGGTTATTCCCCCCTGGAGGAGGGGGAATTGTTCTCTGATTCAGAATTATCTGAGGAGCAGCCTAAGGCTTATGGTGGTACAGGGTCTCCCTTTGGGGAAGATCTATGGTCCTCAGATGACACTGACAGGCTTTTGGCACATATTTTTAAAGTGCTCTGTATCTCCCCTCCTGCCGTGACTCCGCAGCAGCAAGGTGAGCTATTTCATATGGTTAAACCACGTTTGGAATTCCCGGAGAAGTCTCACTTTAATAATCTGGTGCTCAAGGAATGGGAGCGGCCTAGCAAGCTGTCAGGGTGCCCAAGAGTTGGGACAAAAGGTATCCCTTTCCTGCTGATGTGATTAAGCGTTGGTCATGTCCTCCCGAGGTGGATGCGTCCGTTCTGGGGCTGTCCAATACATCTGTCATGCATTCTCTTGACACTACTACCCTGAGGGATGGTGAAGACCGGCGCATGGACCAACTGTCTTGCCATGCCTTTGCCTGTGTGGGGACCGCGCTACGCCCGGTTTGTGCCTCTGCCATTACAGCTATTGCTATTAAGGGTTTGCTTAAGAGTCTCTTAGAGGGGGCCTCTGATGATGCAGGAGAAGAAGACTATAGATCTCTCCTGCTTTGCTATGAATTTGTTGCATATGTTCTGTCTGCTATGGATGATGCCATTAGAATGTGTGGTAGAACTTCTGCCCTGTTGGTGGCTATACGCCGCTCCGTCTGGCTATGGCAGTGGGTGGCTGATAATGCTGCTAAGAAGGCTCTCACTGGTTTCCCTTTCAAGGGTCTTTGCCTTTTTGGTGAACGCTTGGATTGTTTGCCAGGGGCGGTAGGTTACCTCAACGTAGGAGGCCGTCCCGGTCCTTTCGGGGGATGGGTGCCGTTTTCCCATCCTTCCGTGGTTCCAGAAATGGCCGAGGAGTCTCCTTTACTGGGGCCCGCGGAGATCACTGGGGAAGGGGCAGAGGACGTGGACGTCCTGGCCTCTCCTGGGGTCCTAAGCCAAAATCCTCACCCAAGCCTCCTCAGGCATGAAGGGGCGCCCTGACCCATCCGGGTGGGGGGACGGCTTCGGCTCTTTGCTCACATATGGAGGCTTCACGTCTCAGACCGGTGGATCCAGGAGGTAGTGTTCTCCGGTTACAAGATTGGCAGCCTGGCCGCCCCCAAGATTCATCCAATCCCGGTTGGCTCTAAACCCCTCAGGGTCTGTGCCTTGCTGTCCAAAACCTTCCGGAGTTGGGGGTCATCTGCCAGGTGCCTTTGAGGAAAAGGGGCAGAGGCTACTATTCCAATCTTTTCTTTGTTCCCAAAAGAGACGGGTCCATCAGACCTATCCTGGATTTAAAGTGCCTCAAAAATTTGTCAGATTCAAACATGGAGACTCTGCGCTCAGTTGTCAATTCACTACGCCCAGGGGACTTCATGACCTCTGTAGACATCAAGGACGCTTACCTTCATGTACCTATCTTTCCAGGTCTTCAGAGATTCCTCAGGTTCGCTCTGGAGGATCAGCACTATCATTTTGTGGCTTTGCCTTTCGGTATCACCCTGGCTCCCAGGGTATTCACCAAGGTGCTGGCGGGCGTACTGGCTCTGCTGAGATCTCAGGGCATTCTCATCCTTAATTACTTTGACGACATTCTCAATCCCTCCAGCAGGCCGAGCTGGTTACTCAGCTGGTGGTGTCCACACTGGAGTCCTTCAGCTGGGTGATCAATCACCCCAAGTCTTCCTGTCACCGTCAATGGTGAGGTCCTTTCTGGGCATGACTCTGGACACATCTCAGGTCAAGATTTTTCTCCCTCAGCAGAAGATGGAGAGTCTTCAGGCCCAAGTCAGGTTCCTTATGTCTTGCCCTCATCCCTCCATATGGCAGGGGATGCAGCTGGTGGGCCTGGTGGTGTCTTGCTTCGAGGCCATTCCATACGCTCAGTTTCACATGAGACCTCTTCAACTTCACCTCTTGTCAGTTTGGGATCGGGACCCTCGGTCCCTGGATCAGGTGTTGAATCTGTCTGGACTCAAGAAACCTGTTGGTGGGCAGATCCTTTCTGGCCCCGTGCTGGGAGACAGTCACCACAGATGCCAGTCTGACGGGTTGGGGCGGCTTCTGGAAATCCCTAAAATTCCAGGGTCAGTGGGGCCCTCAGGAGGCCCACACCCCTATCAACATTTGGGAATTGAGGGCGATAAGGTTGGTTCTCGCCCAATTGACCCCACACCTTCGGGGTCGGGCGGTTCAGGTCCGCTCGGACAACCAGACGGCGATTGCCTACATCAATCATCAGGGAGGGACCCGGAGCAAGAGGGCCCTCAAGGAAGTGTCCCTGATACTGTCTTGGGCGGAGGAGAATGTTCCCTGCATCTCAGCCGTGTACATCCCAGGGGTGGAGAATCTGGAGGCAGACTCCCTCAGCAGGGGGACTTCTTATCTGGGAGAATAGTCCCTCAGCAGCAGGGTGTTTCGCCCCCTGTGCCACCGCTGGGGTCAGCCAGATGTGGATCTGTTTGCGTCCCGTCACAATCACAAGCTTCCAGCCTTTGTCTCTCTGTCCCAGGACCCTATGGCCTTGGCCATGGATGCACTAGCAATGTCTTGGAAGAGCTTTCAGCTCCTCTATGTGTTCCCTCCTTTTCCTCTGCTGGGCAGGGTGCTGCGCAAGATTGCCCAGGAAGGGGTGCCAACCATTCTGGTGGCCCCCTGTTGGCCAAGAAGGGTGTGGTTCGCAGACGTTGTACAGTTGGCAGTAGATCAGTATGCTCTGCCCAAGGATCCAGACCTGCTCACTCAGGGGCAGCTACGCCATCCCAATTTACAAACGCTGGCTTTAACGGCCTGGCTGCTGAAACCTCCATCTTGATGGAAAAGGGGCTGCCTGCCTCTGTTGTTAATACCATGATTCGTCATCCACCTACTATAGGGTCTGGCATGCTTACATTGACTGGTATGAGTCTAAGTCGCTTCCCTGTAGGGTTTTCTATCCCTAGGATTCTGGAATTCCTGCAACATGGTTTGGATTTGGGTCTTCAACTTAGTACCCTCAAAGGTCATTTTTCTTCCAAAGATCCTTTGCTCACCATTGTCTGGTCAAGACCTTCTTCCAGGGGGTTACTCACGTGCGTCCTCCACGTAAGCCTATGTTACCAGTCTGGGATTTGAACTTGGTCTTATCTGCCTTGCAGGGGTCTCCCTTTGAGCCTTTGCGTGAGGGCCCTTTGTCCATTTCGACTCTTAAGGTGGTCTTTTTGGTGGCCATCACTTCTGTTAGGCGTGTTTCTGAGTTGGTGGCGCTTTCCACTAAACCCCCTTACTTTGAGAGACACCAGGACAAAGGTTGTCTAAGGTTGTGTCTGCTTTTCATCTCAATCAGGACATTGTTTTGCCTTCTCTATGCCCTAATCCTAGTAACCCTAAGGAGCGGGTTTTACACTCTCTAGATGGGGTCAGGACTCTGAAGTTCTATTTGGTGGCTACTGAATCCTTCAGGAATATTGATGCTCTTTTTGTGCTCCCGTCTGGACCTAAGAAGGGTCTGGCTCCAGCTAAGTCCACTATCAGCAAGTGGATCCGTCAGGCTGTGATACAGGCCTACTCTGCTAAGGGGAAGGAGCCTCCCTCCTGCCTTACTGCTCATTCTACTCATGCTATTGGTGCCTCTTGGGCTTTTCAGCACCAGGCTTCTGTTGAACAAGTTTGCAAGGCCGCTACTTGGTCTTCTGTTCATAATTTTTCTAAGTTTTACAAGGTTGATGTTAGGGCCTCAGCTGATGCTGCTTTTGGTCGCAAAGTTCAGCAGGCGGCAGTGGTTTAAATTGCCCGCTGTTGCTTTTTGGGGATCCCACCCTACCTTACGGACACTGCTATTGGATGTCCCATGTGTAAGGAATATTCTGGAACAGGACGTGCTGTATACTTAGAATAATACAATTCTGTGATTACTCACCTGTAGAATTGGTATAATACATATACAGCACGTGCTGTTCCATCCCGCCCTTGTTATCATTATTCTTAGTTACCTCTTATGGTGATTGTTCATATGTTCATTTTTGAATTCTGGTTATTATTGTTCTCCCGGCTTCTTGTTACTGCTTGTCAATACTGGGGAATTTGTGGGAGGTCCCTGACCTATATAGTTCCGGGAGGAGCCACAAGCTGTTTTTCTGCAGTCCAGCGCCATCTTGTGGATGTATTACCCATGTGTAAGGAATATTCTGGAACAGGACGTGCTGTATACGTATAATACCTATTCTACAGGTGAATAATCACAGAATTTTATTTTTATGGTTTTTTACATTCGTTCCATAAGACGCACCAACATTTTCCCCAACTTCTTGGGAGGATCCTATATGAGCAACTTGGCCGCACCAACTTGTGAGTGTGCACCCTTGAGCAAACCACTCAGCAAAACTCCACAGGGGGGCCTCCACACAACCCCCAAAGACTCAAGGAGGAATCTGCACTACTCTAAATTAGTTATATATATATATATATATATATATATATATATATATATATATATTATTAGTTCCTATACAAAACAATTTAAAAAGTCCATAAAAAAACATGCAATCACATAACGTGACACTAGAGGGCGCTGGCGGCCAAACAAATAATGACACAATGGTCACAACTCCATATATATCGCTATGTAAAACACGCTGGGTCCTATCTATCAAAAAGTGCAAAGTGCAAATCAAAAATTAATATTAAAGATAATACAATGAATCCATCTTGGATGCAGGTAGGATGATTTTTAATGTGAGCAATCTGTATGTATAGGGTGTGGGTCTTATCCAGGGTGAAGGTCCGCTTGAACAGCCGCCTGCATTTCTCATCTCATACAGGTTAGCATTCTGGGAGAAATATACACCCCCTCCAGTGTAAAGCCCGCTGCTTGCCTACGATAGTTGAAGAGAAGCATCCCCCCATTGTGACAGGGTGTAGGTATTTAATGATCAATGTTTGCTTGTTTGTCTGTGCTTTGATGGTGGAGATTTACCCTTTCTTGTTTGGTCTACAGAAACTAAAAATAATGTATAAGGGATGAACCAAAGGGATGACCAGCGCCCAACATAAGGTTCCAGTACATTGCCTCCCCTCTAGTCCTAAATACACCTAATTCTCCACAATGAAGGCACAGACAAGAACCAGAAAATAATCCCTGGGATCAAGCCAAAGAAACTTTTTTTTCAGGAATATATTTGGATCAGGGTGTTCCCTAGGAGCATTACGTTCCCATGCCCCAACACCTAAATGCTGTTGACTCAGGTTAAAGTGGACTATAAAAAAACACCCCATGGTTGCTAACATTTTCACACCTGGCCACCCCAGATCCCTGCACCAAAATTGGTCAGGTTTGTTACTCTAGCACAGCGATACTCAACTGGCGGACCGGAGTCGGAATGCGGACCTCGGCACCAGATTTCTGGACCTTTGTGTCCTGACAGCCCTGTACTCAGTTTCTTCAGAGCTGCCCCCTTGATTAGCGATGTAGTGCTTAGTCTCCCTGCCAGTGTCATGGCTCCTTGGCACCCAGCATTGCAGTATGAATTTCTTGGTCTCTTTGCCCCATTTAATCCTTTACCCCCGCACCCCAACTCAGCCTCAGCTATCCCTGTCCCACCATCTCATCACCCCAGCTCTGTCCCATACATCCCTGCCCCTCATCTCTGCCTTATCCAGCCAAGTATCTCGGCCCCATCCATCCCTGTCCTCCCAGTTTTGCCCATCCAATCCCCGGCCTCCCATCTTTGACAATCCATTACTTTCTTCCAGCTCTGACCATCAACTCCCCCCACCTCCATCCCTGTCCCCTCAGCTCTGCCTTATCCAGCCAAGTCTCTCTGCCCCATCCATCCCTGTCCTCCCAGTTTTGCCCATCCAATCCCCGGCCTCCCATCTTTGACAATCCATTACTTTCTTCCAGCTCTGACCATCAACTCCCCCCCCCCCCATTCCTGTCCCCTCAGCTCCGCCTTATCCAGCCAAGTCTCCCGGCCCCATCGATCCCTGTCCTCCCAGCTTTGCCCATCCAATCCCTGGCCTCCCATCTTTGACAATCCATTACTCTTTCTTCCAGCTCTTACCATCTACCCCCCCCCCCCAGCTCTGCCCATTCCTTCCTGTCCTTCTAGTTCTGCCCAACCATCCCTTCTTCCAGCTCTCTCTCCATCCCTCCCTGCCCATCCTGTTCTGTCTATCCACCCCTCTTCCTTACAGCTTCTCACCCCATTCATCTCTCTCCCCAGAGCCTTATCCATCCATCCTTGTTACCAGACCTTATTGCCATTAACATTTTGGGCCCCAGTCCACCCCTGTACACAGCGGGCCAGAGCCTTGGATTCTGTGGGGCCAAAAAAAAAAAAGCTACTGTTTTTCCCAGTGGTCAATTCCCAGTGGCAAGCAGACATTTTTAGTTTTGCCTGGGGAATCTATAGCTCCTCCCCCAGTGTGCTGATTTCTAACTAACCACCCTCGCGACAGCCTCCATATCTCACTGGATACCTTTAAATGGACCTTTATAAGAAGTGGTTGAGTACCCCTGCTCTAGCAGCTGTGCTGTCCCCACACCGACAACCTCCCACCTGGGGCACAAGTCCTTAGAAGGATTTGTCTGGGCAAGTAAAAAAAAAAAAAAAGGTATGTTCACCCTTTGTCTCCTGCTGCCACTTCCTTGGAATCCAGAGAGAGCAAACTGCACCAGGAGATTGTGCATGCGCCTTAGATTCTAGCTAGCAAATTGGGGCACCAGGATGCTGCGGGACCTGTCCTCCAGATCTGGGAAATATTGGTCACTGGATTCAAAGTAAGCTGTTTTGGGGAAGCACAGGTAAGTTTAGATTTTTTGTACAGTGTAGGGAGTTTAAAGTGGACCAACACCCAGGATTTTGACTATCCTGGGTTTTGGTCCACTTCGGCGGGGCACCCCGATCGGGGGTGTCCCGCTCTCTGAAACCCCCCAGAAACCCCAAAAAACTCACCTCTCCCCGCGACCGCGCTGTCCAATCCCCGCCGACGTCCAAGCGGGTGTCCCCGCCTCCCGCGCGTCACTTTCGGCGTGAGGCGGGAGGCGGAGGCGGAAGCGGCGGCGGATCAGGTAAGGTGTTTGGGGGTTTTCTGGGGGGTTTCACCCCGCGGGACATCCCTATCTCGGATGTCCCGTGGTGAGTGAGGTGATCGGCTCAGGAATCTTATAGATTCCCGGGCCGATCACCCCTGGGTGTTGGTCCACTTTAAAGTGATCTTAGAAACGTATATTGTCACCTTCTAGCCTCAGCCCAGTGTCCCAAATACAGCCTTTGTTTCTTTACTAAAGCCTTTGCCCAATATTCTTCAAAATACTAACAGGATACAGTCTGATGTTTGAATAGCAGCCATATGTCTCCCTGACTATGCTATAAGTTCATTCACACACAACCCCAGCATGGAATTAGAGAGGGGGTGTGCCAGAGATGCTCACATGTGGTCTGAGGTAAAGCAGAGAGCCGCATCCTCCTCACACAGTAGTGCTGACAGGCTGTGGGGTTTCTTTAGACAAGTATGTGGCACAGGAGCATATATGTGTTGGAGACACAATACTTTGCAACAGCTTCTGCTCGTCTCTGAATGTGATTTTGGGACTTTTGCCCGATTGACTGCAGTTTACAGTTGTGACAGTATATGGCGCTGTTACCAATGTTTATCTGTAGTTTCTGCATGCATTTTGCTGATGTGTTGTATTTCCTGTATATTCAGCTGCGCTCTATAACTTCTCACATGTGGCTTGTAGTGCATTCAGACTCTTTGCAGCTATTAATTGCAGATAACCAGCTCACCACATGTTTGGAAAAAATTCCTCCAGCACGGATTCAGGAAAACTCTTGGCCATTTCCAAAATGCAGAAACAGGAAAAATCCAGCTCAAGGAATAAAACTTAGCTTTTAGTGAATAAACAATAATAAAACAAATCCATGAAAAAAATGGACGCAGAAAGCCAGTGTCAATGGCCTAAGTGAAACACCCCGTCCCCCACCAACACCGTGACGCGTTTCAGGCTGCAAGAGCCCTTAATCATACAAAGTATGCAAACAATCAGACAACGCGCTCACCTGTCCCGCCCGAATGCGCGACCCATCTGTCTCAGCTGAAAGACGTCATACAGACGGCTCACGCGGACTGGGGAAACGCAAGCCCCTCCCATACAATGACCTAAGCGGCGAGCCCCCACCTTGGTGGAAGATGATAGGTTGAGGCTCCTCTAATGACAGGAGGATACTGACATTTACAATGTGAACATAACTGACACGGACACTTTGCAGCTATTATAACCAATAAGGCTGACCTCTTTTTCCCCCCTCCAACTTATCAGAAATGCTGTGTGAGCAGGACACTGCTCTCTTCCTCAGCTCAGACACACTGTGAGCAGCTCTGGTCACAACCTCTTTCTCGTTCCATGCTGGCCTGTGGGTGACTGACTGACTCGTCACTGGAGAGCACCAGGGGGTGCTGCTGCGTGGCCAGGGAGCCATATAGCCACCATTTGGGGTGTGCAGGAATTTCACACAGCAGGGATTCGTAAATTGTGATGCCCCGGGAAGAGGAACAAAACACATCCCGATTGCTTTGTTGCTCAGACAGCCCTGGCGGGTTAGTAAAGATGTGTGAAGGGGTGGTGAGGTGTTTAACCCATGAGATGCAGGTGTGAAACCTGAGGAAGTGCGACCACACTCAGGATGGCGGGTTAGCCTGTAAATGTATCTGGCTTAATGCAGGGTCTAAACATGTCGGGGGAGTCGAAAATCTTAGCGACACCTACTGGCCAGTCGTCCTGTTATTCATTTACAGTAAATAATATTCCTATATCCCGAAGTACTCAACTACTTTTAGCGGAGGTCCACTTACCGGGGTCTGTCGTAGAATGAAGGTCCGAGCTGAACAGTAAAGAACTCACTAACAGCGTGTGAGGCCTCGTTGTGTGAACCCCCCCAGAATGTTGAACGCAACTCACCTCTTCCAGGTCCTACAGCGCATGCGCGTCTGGTCGTCCAATCGGCATGCTCGGAGCCGCTGACGTCACGCCATCTAAGCCAGCGTCTAAGGCCATCGGCACCGAGCAGGATGAGGTTGTATAGGGAACGTAGTTGCCTTGTATTTATTTTCAGTAACTTGTTGCCCCGGGGAATACAGTAGTACACTGATGGCCCTGTGGCCGCCAGTGCACTAAGTGGTGCTCATGCTTAAAAGAAAGTATTTGTCGAATTAATCCGCAGCCTCACAAAGCCCCATTAAGGGAGTAAATTAAGAAAGGCTAAGGCCACGTAGTGCCAGATGAGTGTCAGGTCTCAGTCAAAAAGGTGTATTTATCAAGTCAAAAATCCACAGCGCCTGTGATAGTGCCAGGTAGTGTCCCGTCTACCAGCGATGGGATGAGAGAGTTCCCTACAGTACCAGATAAGACCAGGCGCTCACCCTGCACTGTGTGGCCTGATCCCATACATTTCAATGGGCTGGGATGGTTACAATTATTTTAGTTGAATTTTTGAAAAAAAAATTTAGGCTGGTGCATGTGTCACAGGATCCTTGGTCTGGTTGGTATTATTTTGTATTTGTAGCGCTTTCTTTTGTGCTGCAAACTTGTGATTTGGCCGTGAGAAAGATATGTCATGTTAGGGCCTTATTCATGAAGGGATAGCGCCAGGTAGTGCCTGTACAGCGTCAGGTAGCGGAAGGTGAACGCCAGAGACAGCACGCAATTACACATTTATGAAGCCGAATCTGGTGAGCGTCATGTAGCGTCCGATTCATCATTATCCCAGGCTCAGCGTACAGCGCCGGCGTTCTGCCTTGCAGAGCGCCACATCTAACCTGTCGCTCTCCCATACATTTCAATGGACGATCCTAAAATCCCTTTCCTGATCCCAATTTTTTTTCCCCTAAAATTAAAACACAAACCTTCTGACATGTATCCTGGGCAAGAAAATGACATTTTTAAAAACTTTTTGGATTAATAATATTTTTATGCAGAATTGTCCTTACATGTCTGGTATTAAAGCGGTCCTTCACCCTGAATAAGAGTCTATCTTATATGTTTCCCACACTCTGTACATACAGATTGCTCACATTAATAATCATCCTACCTGCATCTACTGCATGTTATGAGCCTTTAAACATCCAAGATGGCGGCTCATGGAACGTCAGGCAGCCTGCAAACAGGAAGTGCCTTCTGACTGTGCTGCTCTGCATTCTGGGATTGCTGACCTTTTCCTGACCCCAGTTATGCTCTGTTTGAGCAAAGCACAGCTATAATCTGCCCCCCTGTACTTTATCCCATTCTCCTTTCCTCAGTAAGTGTGATGCTTCTGAGTCAAGATGGCGGCGCCCGTACCCTAAAGTCCTGAACAGAGTTGCAGCCCAGTGGGGGAAAGAATAATAAGTAAGTGACTAAAAACTTAAAATATATTAACTTTAGATGCTGGGGAATAGTTTTTTAAGGGTTTGGGCTTTTCAATAAATCATGGGGAAGGTCCGGTTTAAAGTGTTCATGTTACAATGTTCTAACAATGTCATTCCATGTTTTCGCTTTGTTACTAGTGGATATGTGTTCATAAACAGCCTTTAATCACACAGCCTCTGGCGCTATGGGCTACAATTGCATGCTTTTGAGCGCTGGCGATGTTTGAGGCTGTTTTTTTGATGAATGTGGTGTGAGTCAGTCACACTGAGCTGTCGTTACGGTTCGCTCACATACAGCGTAGTACTGCGACTCGCATGTCATATTCATCAATGCCGGACAGCGACTGAGGCGCTCTGAAACAGTGATCCACGGCCGAGCACAGCGACTACTAGCGGGCGCTCTGAAATCCTCGCTACAGACGCTCATCTGTCGCTAGCTGGCGTTAGTAGTGAATCAGCCTGCCCGTCTAATGTCCCTAATGCAATTCCCATTTTTAATTTAAAAAAAACAAAAAAAAAAAAACCCTAAAAAATAAATAGGGAATCCAACAGGCGCTGTGTGCCTGAATTCCCTTTTTTGAGCACCTCTTGGAGCGCCTGGTATTTCTTTGATAAATGTTGTCATCTTGCAGGGTTCTCGGCTGGCGCTAGGTGTCACCAGCGCATAGGCTTATATAAGCCACTCGCTGTGAACGCTGCCTAGCCGGGGGAGCTACAGCTGACAGCGCCGGCGGCGAGAAGCCGACACTGTGGCGCGGGTGCTGTTGAGCGTCTCAGGTGCTCAAGTGGCGCCCGCACCAATAATAATAAATAAGCCTCCAGGTGTTGTTGGGATCTCCAGCGCACAGTATGGAACATTGAGGGAGTATGCAATAAGGCGTGCGTGCATGTGTGTGTGATTGGGAAAGTGGAGACTGGCGTGCGCGTGCATGTGCCCCTCTGCCTATCGTGTGCATGTACTGAGCAAAATCAAATGATCTACCAACAGGCAAATAACTGTAAATATCTACTTTTATAGGAAACGAAAACCAGCGCCGCTAGAGGTAAAACTCCGTGTGATGCCCTCTTTTCTATTTTTAGTAGTCAATGCCATATAAACTATCGTTGGTGATTTCCTGGTGAAGAGATGTGACCATCTCACCCAGTTTCCTGTTGAGTGTTTCACCTTTAAACACAATGTATATTTCATGTCTGTGTGGCCGACCACGGCGCACCTGCCGCCCGCTCACATAGCTTGATCTGTGTCACCATACCCCCCAACTGTCTCGCTTTCGAGTCCATGTCCCCCTGTGCCTTGTTGTTCTCACTTGTCCCTCTTTGGGGTGTAACATACAGATCTACATCAATAAATAATGCAATTGCCTATTCAAAGTGTTTCTATTGTTGTAACTGTTACACCCTATCTTCAATCCATCCCCCAATGAGGAGGGCGTGGCCTAAAGTGTTTATATTGTAACCGTTACACCCAATCTTCTATCCATCCCTCAATAAGGGGGTGTGGCCTAAAGTGTTTATATTGTAACCGTTACACCCAATCTTCTCTCCATGCCTCAATAAGGGGGTGTGGCCTAAAGTGTTTATATTGTAAACGTTACACCCAATCTTCTATCCATCCCCCAATGAGGGGGCGTGGCCTAAAGAGTTTATATTGTAACCGTTACACCCAATCTTCTATCCATCCCCCAATGAGGAGGGCCTGGCCTAAAGTGTTTATATTGTAACTGTTACACCCAATCTTCTCTCCATCCCTCAATAAGGGGGTGTGGCCTAAAGTGTTTATATTGTAACCGTTACACCCAATCTTCTATCCATCCCTCAATAAGGGGGTGTGGCCTAATTTAACAAAATTTCCTCTTTCCCCCACCGAAAAGTTGGAAGGTATGGTGTCACAGAGCCTTAGTGCTCTACATCACCCCTGGCTGAGCTTACAACATGGCCACCATGGTGCGTGAGGATGGGAGGGGCACTTAAAATCTATTTTAAGAAATGTTAAAAAAAAATAAATAAATACATTGAAGAAAATGTAAACAAGGAATCGCTGGCTGATTGGTTTTGCATATGTGGTTTCAGAGTTAAATAGAAGTTTATTCTTATTTGAAATGCTGCTATGTTATATATGAAAACAAGTGTACTTTGAAGAAAATAGGAATATATATATATATATATATATATATATATATATATATATATATACACACACATATATGTTAGCAATACTACTAACATGAAGTGTATGTTTCTATGAGGTTTTAAAGCCAGATCTGTGACAAGAAATGAAGAAAGATTATTATTATTATTATTAATAAAGTCAAATCATTTTTGGGAAACAGTTGTCTGTCTTTCTTGATCTTTCTTGTTATGTTGCGTGTGTTTAAATGGACTGTACAAATTCTCTCTCTCTCTCTCTCTCTCTATTTATATATATTATAAAACTTTTACATCCTATACCAGCCCAGTCAAGTCTGACCCAATAGTATAAAAAGAAGTAGAAGTGACAAGCTTTCCGGTGTAACTAGTGTTGGCCGAACCCGAGGATGTTTGAGTTCGGCAAGTTTAGTTGAACTTTGAACAAAAGTTCGGTTTGGGGACCCAAATTTGGCTGTAGAATGGGGGTAGTAAAGGGTAGAGGGCTGCAAAGTGGGGGTAATAACAGGGCAAACAATGAGGTAGGGACAGTACTTATATTATGTATACTGAAAGAAATGGCAAGCTGCTCTGGGAAACTTGTTATTGATGTGGGAGGGACACAGTAGATCCACCCTTTTCTAATACTGTATTTTTTGCCCTATAAGACGCACTGACACTCAAGAGGCAGTTTTTTTTCTGGGGGGTTGAAGGGAATACCACACACTGAATAACGGGATGCAGTGGCTGGGAAAATGTGATGGGGGGGATGCCACACTGCCTATATGGGGAATGGGAGGGGGGATGCCACACTGCCTATATGGGGAATGGAAAGGGGGATGCCACACCGACTATGGGGGATGGGAGGGGGGTGCCACACTGCCTATGGGGATGGGAGGGGGGTGCCACACTGCCTATGGGGATGGGAGGGGGGTGCCACACTGCCTATATGGGGAGTGGGGGGATGCCACACTGTCTATGGGAAATGAGAGGGGGAAATGCCACACTGCCTATATGAGAAATGGGAAGGGGATGCCACACTGCCTTTGGGGAATGGGATGGGGGGATGCCACACTGCCTATATGAGAAATAAGAGGGGGGTGCCACACTGCCTATGGGGATGGGAGGGGGGTGCCACACTGCCTATATGGGAAATGAGAGGGGGAAATGCCACACTGCCTATGGGAGGGGGAAATGCCACACTGCCTATATGAGAAATGGGAAGGGGATGCCACACTGCCTTTGGGGAATGGGAGGGGGGATGCCACACTGCCTATATGAGAAATAAGAGGGGGATGCCACACTGCCTATGGGAATGGGAGGGGGGAATGCTATACTGCCTGTAATGGGTGTTTTAGCACAACATTTAGTTTAGAATATTTTCTTAATTTCCTCCTCCAAATCCTAAGTGCCTCTTATATGGTGAAAAATACGGTATATGAGTATAAAGCAACAGACATGTTTAACATACATGTGCAGATACATGTTGAAGCCACACCGCCCCCGACAAGTGTGGTCCCTACTCTATATATATATATATGAGCCCTATAGTTGGGACATGTACTGCAGCTAGTAAAATACAGAGCTTCTGACTCCCATTGGGTGCACTACACGGGGGAAGGATTGCGGCCTACTAGTGTCGGGTAGACCTCAGCCCCCATGCGGGCACCTGGCTAGCTAAACTGAAAGAAATGGCAAGCTTGTGTGTATCTGCAGATATATGCAACTAAATCTCTGTCTTTCTAGACATGTTTGTTGCTTTATTCTGTACTCATATATTACTAACAGGCCAACCATCCCTGCTCCCATGCTGGTAAAGGATCCGCTTACCATATATACTCGAGTATAGGTCGACCCGAATATAAGCCGAGGCACCTAATTTTACCACCAAAAAATGGAACAAGTTATTGACTCGAGTATAAGCCGAGGCGGCTTCTTTCAATTGGAATTGGAGTTGACACACAGAAAGAGAGAGACACACACAGAAAAAGACACAGACACACACACACACACACACACACACACACACTGTGGGTACCTGCCGCTGCCCCCGCTGCTCTCAGACGCGCAGGTGTCGGGGGTCAGGGTTTGGCCGAGGTTACCCTGCAGAGGGGCAGCGGGGTTCCCCTCCTCCTCCTGCCGGTCGCTCGGCACACAACACCCTCCATTCAGCTCCGCCTGGCAGCCGCCAGCTGCCATTCTCATACACACACCAGCACTTCCTGGCTGTTGTGCGCTGGTCGTCGGTGGGCGTGCCCCATATGGCTGGCGTCCAATGAAAACATTGGACGCCGCCCATTGACGACCAGCGCGCAGCAGCCTGGAAGTGCCGGTCAGTGTGTGAATGTGTGTGCGTGTTTGTGTTTATGAGAGCGGCGGCGGCGGCAGCAGCGGGTACAGCAGGGACCCGCAGTGGCCGCCCCTCACCCTCCAGCATCTGTTGGGTTCAGGGTTGCGGCCTTCCCTGGCAGTCCGACCCCTGGACTCGAGTATAAGCCGAGGCGGCTTTTTTCAGCCCAAAAAGTGGGCTGAAAAACTCGGCTTATACTCGAGTATATACGGTAAACATTTCTTTTTTACTTCTTTATGTTTATTTAGCACAGTTTCTAATTTTTGCCTATAGTGTGCCCAATCATTTAAAGCAGACCTACACCCTGAATAAAATCTTACATTTTATTTGTTTCCCCCACCCTGTACATATAGATTGCCCGCATTAAAAATAATCCTACCTGCACCTATTGCAATTTTTTAACCTTTTAACATTCAAGATGGCTGCCCATGGAGTCATCTGCATGCCTGCAGACAGGAAGTGTATTCTGACTATGCCGCTCTGCATCCTGGGATTGCTGTCCTTTTCCTTACCACAGCTCTGCTCTGTCTGTGCAAAGCACAGCTCTACCCCCGCCCCCCTATAATCCCCACCCCTCTTCTCTCCTCAATATGTGATGCTTCTGAGGCAAGATGGCGGCACCCGTATCCTAGAGTCAGGGGCTTAACTTGAGGGGGTGCATGACTGCACCGGGGCCCAGGAGGTCAGGGGGCCCCATCATTGTTGCTCCTCCACCTTATTTATCATATTTGTGTTCACTTGGAAGCTCCATCCATCTTTCCTGTTTCAGTCATAAGTTGTCTAGCTGCACCCAATTGAGTTAAAAGACAGAATAAAGCATCGACAGGGTCCCCATTTATTGTTTGCACCAGGGCCCCGCCACATTTAGTTGCGCCACTGAGAAAAAGGAGTCAGCAGAAAGGAGCAAGTTCTATAGGGTTTATCAGAGAATGCAAAGTGCTGGCGAATGACAGCCAGCGTGGGGGCGAGCAGAAAGCAGCTCATTTAACCCTTTGCTTGCTTAATTTATTTGTTCAGAAAGTGTGTTCCAACGAATATGCTGTATGTTCTGTATAAGTCGCCCTATTGCTGATATAATGATGAGAGAAAAAAAACAGATTCCACAGCCCTGATTTATAATTCTCTCAATGATTTGCATTTTTAGGGGACCTTCTTATTCTTAAACAGTATAGAGATGACTTAAAGTGGACCAAAACCCACCCTGGAGTCCATGAGACTCCAGGACAGACATACCCACTCCCACCGGGGGTATTTAGAACTGACTGTGTGAATCCCTATGGCACATGCTCAGCCAGCACCGTTATCATGGCGCGGCGCGGTCTCCCTCAGTTGAATGGTTGTGCGGGGTCGCGCATAGGCAAAGGGAGCAAGAAATGCTGCGCGCAGCAGGGATTTCCATTCAGCCTCTCTAGCCGCACATTAATACGCACAGTGGAAAAAGCTGATTGGAGGAGCAGCTGCCCCTGCACTGTGGGCTCCAAGAAAGGTGAATCTGCCTGGCGTTCTGAGGGGTTTCACATAACCCCCAACCAGGGAGCTCCAGGGGAAAGTGGAGATACCAGGTTTTGGTCCACTTTAAGTATACATGCGAGAAGACACAGACAGAAGTCCCTGAGAAGTGTACTTCATTGAGGGACTGTGAATGATAAGTCAGCAGAAGGGAGCTTTAATGGGGTGCATTGAGAAATGACACCAGGAAGGCCGATTCAACCTCCAGTTTGGGATGCCTCATTATGTGAGATCCCCTAGATTTCCTAGTATACTCACCTACTACGCATAAGCAGGCCATGGCCACATCCCTGGCTTCCCTATTGGTGCACGGAACCGTGTCCATAGGGAGACCTGGGACAATGCCCAGTAGGCCGCACTGCTTTGGGGCCATTTGGGCGGCTGCTTTTAACACCCACATTCAATCCCTGCCTCGTTAGTCTCCCTCTCAGCCCCACTGTACCCACAAACCAAGGAACCCCAGCTCCTAATGCTTTAGCCCCGGGATCACAGTTGGGGTTGACAGGAATGTCGCGGGTCGGCCATGGGCTGGTAAAATCCAGGGCTGATTTTTGACCCCAGTCCACCACTGCCCATGTCTGACATTATTAAATGGTTGGGGAGCGGCTTGCGCTCTATTCAGCTTTACTAAGCTTCTCTGACATCAGTATGGCCTTGGAGTGCAAGCTGCTGATTGGGGGAGAGCATGTGCATGTGTGGCGGGATTGCAGGCGAGGTTAGTTTACAGGCGATCCAGGGGATATTTCACCAATAGGGATGGGCAAACCCCCTTAAGTTCTAGTCCAGCAAGTTCAGCTGAACATTGACTAAAGGGTCAGGTCCCGGGACCCAATCCCAGTCTCCAATGAAATCAAAGGATACCCGAGCTTTGGGGGATGGCTGCATCAGGGGGCAGTGTGAGAGTGCACTGCTGTAACTTACCTCGGCAGCGATGTTTGAATTTGGCCCCAGCCAGGGCTACAGTAAGATGGCTCCCATGAGTGAGGACACTTCAAATGCCGGATTGTATGAATTTGGCTCCAGCCAGGGCTACAGAAAGATGGCCACCGGCTCCGATGAGTGAGGACAGTTCCAATGCCAGGTGTATGAATTTGGCTCCAGCCGGGGCTACAGAAAGATCACCGTCAGCTCCCATGAGTGAGGACACTTCAAATGCCGGATTGTATGAATTTGGCTCCAGCCAGGGCTACAGAAAGATGGCCGCCGGCTCCGATGAGTGAGGACAGTTCCAATGCCAGGTGTATGAATTTGTCTCCAGCGGGGGCTACAGAAAGATGGCTGTCAACTCTCATGAGTGCCGCTGCTAAGATGGAGAGGATCGTGGTCCGAGGTGAGTTACAGCAGCTTCCTTTTGCTGCACCCTTAGGTGAAGCGGGTTGATGAACTGCTCTGAAATATGGCCACCGGCTCCCATGAGTGAGGACACTTCCAATGCCAGGTGTATGAATTTGGCTCCAGCCGGGGCCTATGAAAGATGGCCGTCGGCTCCCATGAGTGAGGACACTTCCAATGCCAGGTGTATGAATTTGGCTCCAGCCGGGGCCTATGAAAGATGTCCGTCGGCTCCCATGTGGGAGGACACTTCGAATGCCAGGTGTTTGAATTTGGCCCTAGCTGGCGCTACAGAAAGATGGCTACCGGCTCCCATAATTGAGGACAATTCCAGTGGCAGGCGTTTGATTTTGGCCCCAGCTGGGGCTACAGAAAGATGGCCGTCAGCTCCCACGAGTTCCGCTGCTGAGATGGAGAGGATCGTGGGCCGAGGTGAGTTACAGCAGCTTCCTGTTGCTGCACCCTTAGGTAAAGCGGGTTGATGGGCTGCTCTGAAAGATGGCCGCCGACTCCGATGAGTGAGAACACTTCCAAAGCCAGGTGTATGAATTTGGTCCCAGACGGGGCTACAGAATGATGGCCGTCGGCTCCAATGAGTGAGGACACTTCCAGTGGCAGGTGTTTGAATTTGGCCCCAGTCAGGGCTATAGAAAGATGGCTGCCAGCCCCCATGATTGAGGACACTTCTAGTGCCAGGTGTTTAAATTTGACCCCAGCCAGGGCCACTGCTGAGATGGAGAGGATCGTGGGCCGAGGTGAGTTACAGCAGCTTCCTGTTGCTGCACCCTTAGGTAAAGCTGGTTGATGGGCATCAACCCGCTTCACCTAAGGCTGCAGTCCAATCCAGAACTTTGCGGTTGGGGTTCGCCTGTCCCTACTCACCAATTTGGGATGGCCCGCTGCAGAGGAACAAATTGATCACATTTACTGTACTATAAATGATGAAGAATTATGGGTTTGTGGCTGCAGTTCCAGTATTGACCACAAGCTGGAGACAAATCCTAACAAGCACAAAATACACCGCAATATTGTAATTTAAAGGAGAACCATGATGACAATGAAATGCTGTTACTGTTACTGTACGGCTATAGGACAAATAAATATTTGACACTTTATTTAAAAAAGTATCTCCCTATCTGTACATTTTTGTGTGTGGAGATGGCAGAGGGTGCAAGGGATTAAATGCAGATAAGGGGATGAGCATGTTAAATCTTACAGGCTCCTGACACACAGGAGTCACATGACCACAGCAGTGAAGGCGAGACGCTCTGGCTATGGACAGTATTTGGCCCAATGCACCCTGTGTCTTGCTGTGGCTGGGGGGGGGGGTGCTCTTTTGATGCCACCAATGGGTCTTTTTTGTTTACTGTAGAAGAATCGCCAGCACCCCCTGCAGGTGCCCGCCCTAGGCACAGGCCTAGGGTTGTCTTATGAGGGATAGGACCGTGGTGGTCCATTTGCTTTAATGCACGTTTTAGGTGTGAATCATGCCTTTAACGTGATACCTTTACTGAATCACACCTTGTTTTATCTCATGAAATAAAGCAGTATGCCATGTGATCGGATCAGGGTTGACTTTGTCTGGAGCACTCCCATTGACATCAGTGGGCGCCTCTATACATGGAAGTTCCTTGTGTATGGAGGCGCCCATTAAAATCAATAGGAACACCCCGGACAGAACCCACCCGCTGAGCCGGCTTCTCATACGACGCTGCACTGCCGGGTCAGTCAGGTTGGCGTGTGCCCAGAGCCATTATTGCTCTGAGGATGATTCAGGATCTTTAAAGGCAGTTGTTAGCCCATTGCGTTGGGCTATGTTTGGCACTGAGACCGTTTAGCACTGAGGTTTACAGTTTCACATTAAGATTTTTCTTTTGAAGCAGGTGGGCGTGGCCCTTGGCTCTGTGATGCTGCATAAAAACATAATAATCAGCATAATGGACGGGGTCTGTAAAAGCCCAATATTGTGTTACTATATATAGTGAGTAAAGGGGGTGGGAGTTGCTCTATCACTAATATTTATACAAAATTATTTAGAACCTGGGTCCTGACCCCAGCTCTGCTCTGTCTGTGCAAAGCACAGCTATAATCCCGCCCCCTGCACTTATCATTCCTCTCCTTTCCTTAGTATGTGATGCTTCTGAGGCAAGATGGAGCCCGTATCCTTGCAGCCTGGTGGGGGAAAGAATAAAAAGTAAGTGACTAAAAATGTAAAATATATTCATTTTAGATGCTGGGGAATAGTTTTTTAAAGTTTTGGGCTTTTCATTCAATTATGCTGAAGGTCCGGTTTAAATGTATAAAGCAATTTAAAGCTCAAATATATGTATAGCTCTAAAATGACACAGCGTTGTGTAATATGTAAATTTGTCAGTAACTTCAGTGAAAAGCTAGATGCATTTTAAAGTGGACCAAAAAACTGAATTTTGACTATCCTGGGTTTTGGTTCTTTCCCGATTGAGAGCGCCCCGCTGTGTGAAATCCCCCAGATCGCTGAAGCCAACTCACCTCTTTCCGGTCCTACAGCACATGCTTGGCCGCTCGTCCAATCAGCGCACTCGGAGCAGCTGGGTCCAAGCTCGTTGGCAGCCGCATCCCTTGCTTCCCTCTAACAGGGAGCGTGGCTGTGCTGGCCACCCACAAATGCCTGGCGCGGGCACGCACCCTGCTAAAGGCATAGCGGAGATGCGCCGCGGCTCACACATGCGCCGTTGGACCGGGAAACAAGGTAAGTGTATGGGGCGACCTGGGGGGTTACACACAGCGAGGCATCCTGATTGTGGATGCCCCGGGGGAGGGAATCGATCGTGGGTGGGTGGCGTGGGCTTTGGCCCACTTTAAAGAGTTCTTTTTATACCTTGCTTACAACAAATCCAGAAAAGCTCCACCAGCTTGAGCAAAACAAGGAGACTGACCAAATGCACCGAGGGGGTCCGCTGCTAGGCCCCAATTCCACAATTCAAAGGTTCAGAAGTCCAACATTGGCCGCTTCAGCAATCATTAAAACTCAACTTTTACTGAAAAGTGCTAAAATCCTTAAACATCAGTTGTGCTTACACAGGGACATCCGTCCCCCTCCCACAATCCAGTCAGCGCAACGCGTTTCGGTGGAACTCCTTTATCAAGCTGCTACTGTCTTACCTTAGTACTGCGCAGTATAAATAGCCATCTGGCCTGATTCTGTAGGTGTCCCCGTTCAACCCGGGAGTATGTCTAACTGCATAGATAACCAGTAGAAAGGGATTATAGATCCCCCGGCCAAACAGCGACACCCGATGAGAAATTTGTAGAGATGCAGCCAATAGACAGAATGAAGCCAAGATTGACATATCACAGAGCCAATGTACGCACAATTCAATATAGCAAACCGCAACAAACGTGAACGGTCAATAGGCAGAGAGACGTGTATAGAAAGGGGAGGGAAATGACTGACACCTCATGAAATGAATACTTAAAACATCCCTGCATTGGGGCGTGCACAGAAAGTATAACACCTCCACAAAAATGACCTTCCCACCTCTCCCAAGTGTTATAGCAACATGGCGGTCATATATGGCAAGACAGCTTTAGGATCAGAGCATAAATATAGGTTAAAGTGGAGTTAAAACCTGTATAAATTATTAAAACCATTTATCTAAGGGGGTACGAAGGGACCTTGCTTGCAAAAAAAAGGTACAAATACAAAAAAACAAATACAACACAGAAAAGCTTAACAGGGCCAAAGCATATATTAAAATTGAGTGCTGGGTGCAACGGAGTCAAATCCAGATAGACATTAGTGGTGTAACAGGAACTGGCTTTAATAGAACATGGTCCAAAGAAATCATGGAGCCAGCCAGCTTTACAAACCAATTAAAAGTTCGACTTTTATTTGTACGCATTACATTAATGGCACACTCAGCGTGTCCATAGTCGAAATCAAAAGGGCGGAAGTAGCAGTCATCAGCGTTATTAGCCTTATAATACTACACCTACCATTATATATAAAAGACAAGAAGAAACGGCCATATGAATGTACATTTATGAATCAATATATTCAAATGTGATGACTGCTACTTCCACCCTTTTGATTTCGACTATGGACACGTTGAGTGTGGCAGTAATGTGATGCAGTGATGTCCAAGCCAATCACGGACGGGGGCGCGATGTCTCCGCCTGTGATTGGATCACAGTACCTCCCACTCTGTGAAGACGCACAGAGGGTACGGAATGCGGCGGTGCTCAGCGGACCTGAGATGAGACGTTTTGTGAACATCCCAGGTGTGTGCATTAACATGAGTGATTAACAGGTGATTTGTTTTATGATTAATTGTTATGTATTTATAGGATCAGTGTGGGAGCGAGTCTCCACGTCATGAGTAAGGGCGTGCGGCCCGAAACGCGTTGACGAGGAGACTCGCTCTTGAGAATGCCTTTTTTCCGTTGACTGCTATGATGGCTTTTTAATGCAAAGGAAATAAAAGTTGGACTTTTAATTGGTTTGTAAAGCTGGCTGGCTCCATGGTTTCTTTGGACTTTGCAAGACATGAGGTGAGCACTCAGAGCCGCTGCCGACATTTATGAACCTGCACTGAATGTCTTGGGCTAAAGCTGGCAATCATATTCACATTTGCTGTTTACTAGAACATGAATGCAGTAAGACAATGTCTTAAAATGCATAGACTCTACAGTTAAGCATTGGTCACAGCGCCATCTAGTGTCATAACTTGTCATAGCTGTAAACTGCAGTAAATCTAGAAAAAGTGACTAATCACATTTAAAGACAAACAGAAGCTGTTGCAAAGTATTACATCTCCAGCAAGAATGGATTACTCATCTGGTTAATCCAGATATCAGCAGGCCTCATCCAATCTCCAAACAAGATGGCTGATGCATTCAAGTTAACAAAGCAGGTCTCTCTATCCTAAAGCAAACCTCGTCATCGTCCGTCTGTGTGTCCATCTCCATTCAAAACAAGACTCCGTGTGTTTCCTTCAGATGCCCCGAGTGAACCTCCTTGACCCTCACAGTCTCTTTTTTTTCAGGCTGACCTCTTTGTTTTATTTGAAATAGCGCAGATGATCTCTGATTGGCCCAGACAAACTATCACAGGTGATTTTCTGCCGGCCAATTTAATTTGCATGTGAATGCACACATGAAACTAAGCTCAGACCAAAAGCTACCAAGCAAGTCTTCAGAACAAAGAAAGGCCTCAGACGATGCTGCATATTAATTAAGGAACCAACCATGCTGGCTAAACAAAAGGGGTCATCCTATATACAGTGCAATTTGATTGTATAAGACTTTTTTTTACAATTTCTTATTGGAACAAAATATTTGAAAATATCATAGCTTTACAGATGTGTTCTTACTCCATAAGGCATGGCAGATAGCTTACTTGGCTGGTCATGAGTCACGTAAGTTCCAGAAGCTTTATTTCAGTACAGAATCTTGCAATAAACACTTCTTACAGCAGGAATCTTGAAATGTACGTTCAATACAGCAGGAAACTTGTGATGTAACCCATAACAGCAGAAGGTAAAAAGACTGTAGACTGCAGGAGGGAGCAGTGCGTGTGCACTGCTTGGATGCAAACTAGAAAATGGCTGGAAGAGAGAGGAAGAAGGCAGGAGCTGCTTGCATCACATCTAGACTAAGGGAGCCGTGAAGGGACATAAGCAGTTAAAGGCACACTGCTCAGCCTATGTAAATAAACACTATATCAAACGTTTACCCTGGGTAAAATGAAACACAAGTCTTGGGACATGACAACTATCCTGATGATCACCGCCCCCCTGCTATGTGAAACCCCCCTGCCCACTCAACTCACCTTTCTGCCATTCCCACGGCACACGCACAAACGCTTGTCTAATCAGCACTTTATGCCGTGCGCACTAATGCACAGTATAAGGTGTTGCTTTTACTGAACGTCAGCAAAGGGTGCATTGGATTCCCATTGGAGCGCACACTCCCCAGCATCAGGCTTATCTGAATGGCTGGGCACAGGAGCGTGCACAGCAGCAAGGATGCCGGAGATGCAGTTGCAGCCCACGATCATGCCAAGGGACCGGCAGAAAGGTAAGGTGATTGGGGGTTTACACAGTGGGGTTTACACACTCCAGGGCTGGCCCAGGCCACGATTAATCAACTTTAACTGTACATCTCAGCAGCAGAAGCTTCTTTTTGAAAATTCAAAAGAGATTAGGACATAGGCCAGGGGTAGCCCTACACAATGGGCCAATGCTTGGCACTGCCGCTGAATACCTTTAAAGTGGACCAAAACCCACCGCGATCTGCCCGGGAATCTATAAGATTCCTGGCTCGGTCTATCCCCTCTACCGGGGGCATCGAAAATCGGGATGCCCCGCTGTGTGAAACCCCCCAGGTCGCCCCATACACTTACCTTGTTTCCCAGTTCAACAGCGCATGCATGAGCCACGGCCGCATCCCGGGAGTCCCTCTAGCAGGGAACGTGCCTGCGGCAGGCATTTGTAAGTGCCCTGCGCGGGCACACTCCCTGTTAGAGGGAAGCGGGGGATGTGGCCGACAGCGCTCTTGGAGACTTAGAAGGCTTAGAGGATGTGACATCAGCGAATCTGAGTCCGCTGATTGGACAAGCGGCTGCTCATGCAGCGTAGAAAAGGGAATAGGTTAACTTCGGTGATCAGGGGTTTCGCGCAGCGGGGCATCCCCAATCGGGGTGCCACGGGGGATAGGACCAAAATTGTAACTGATTAATATTATAAGTCTTGTTTTACTAACTGGTTGCAAAGTGGATGGTTGGGATCGCTCTGCCCTCACTGTGTAAACCTTTCTCTGTGTCCCAATGCTGTGTTCTGATAAGCAGTGTGAGGTGTGTACTTTGCAGTGACCAATGCAGCCCCATAATGTACTAATTTAGCTATAAACATTGCCGCTTTTAAAGATTTTACCTACTTACCTTATTTAATATTATATTTAAATGTACAGTGAATAGAAGGAGGGATTTGGAGTACAGTATTCAAACTTTAAACTCATGTCTGTCTACTCGAAAAAGAAATACCATAGTACAGATAAACGTATATACTTTTGTCACAACGTGCATGAGTTTCACTCACTTGACCTTAAAGTGGACCAAAACTTTTCTACTGTTATTGAGACTCCAGGGCAGGCTTACACCCTCCCGCTCTGTGAAACCCCCAAAAAGTTGACCTTTTCCTCGAGCCCATGGCGTATGCGCGTCCGGCACCGGCATCACTCGATTCCTTTCTCGGCTGTGTGCGACCACGTCCACCGCAACTGAATGGCTGTGCAGGGTCCCGCACAGCCGAAGGGAGCCCAGTAATGCCGCACGCTGCTCGCAAGTGCAGCTGGGATTTCAGCCCGGCTAATATAGCCACAACATGGGCTCGAGGAGAGGTAAGTAAGCTCTGCGACTTTGGAGGTTTCACACACCGGTCTGGGATGCCCGGGGTGGAAGGACCAAAACCCAGGACAGTCAAAATCCTGGAATTTGGTCCACTTTAAATGGTAAGTCCCCGCGGCCTCCACCACTTGCCCTGCAAGGTTTTCTGATGGACACGCTGGGCATCTACACTACCCCCTGCCCAGAATGGCAAAGCAGGAGTTCCCGAAGCAGCACGCACTCGCACAAGGGTGGCTCAAGGGACTAGATCAGACGTTCCAGTAAGTAGGCGGGTGCCAGACAACCACCAATTAGTTTTCTTAGCTGGACTATATAAGGAAAAAAATACTGTATCTGGGGCCTCCACCAGATTTGGTGCCTAGGGGCCTCCGCCACACTTAATCTGGCCCTGGTTGCCATTGTCTGCACAACCTTGGCCTGTCCCTCCTCCATCCCTCACAGCCCCTCCAATAAGTGGCCACAGGGAGGAGGGAGGAGTATATGGAGATTATAGAACATGCAAGGAATCATGAGATTATCGATAAAAAACATTTGATTATTCGAAAGTGTCAAACCCAATTCTCCAAACCTTCTATGAATTACCAAAAATGCACAAGAATGAAAAGAAACCCCCAGGAAGGCCAATTACTGAATTAGGGGAAAAAGTAAGACAGGTGAGGGGAGGGGTATCCTCCTGGCTTGTCTGGGGGGTGTTCTTCCTCTACCACTCTCCACTTTTGTTATGTAGATTTGTAGCTAGCACTGGAGAGAAGTGATTGGAGACAATGAGGACTGTAGTGTACTGTGAAATGTCTGAGGGTCAATGCCCTTTCTGAAGGTGTGATAGGAAAGAGTTTGCTGAGAGGCACAAAAGTTTGTGATAGTGAAGGAGAGAAGATTGTGATCAGAGAGGGCGAGAGGAGTGTAAGTAAGGCTAGAGACTGGGCAAAGTTGGATGAAGATTAGGTCAAGAGTGTCACCATCCCTGTGTGTCTGGGAATTTGTAAGCTGTGTAAGGCCAAGGAGGAAGATGTTAGTGCAAGGAGATTGGATGCTGATAGGGAGCTAGGGGGATGTTGAAGTCACCTAAAATAAGGGTTGGTCTGTGATCTGCTGATCTGTGGACAGGATGTGTGGAAGCCAAGTTGCAAAGTGATCCAGGAATTGGGTCCGTGAACCAGGAGGCAAGTATATATATATGCCACTCTGAGGGAGAGTGGGTAAAAGAGTCTGAGCATGTGGCTTTCAAAAGTTGGGAATGAGAGTTATAGTATTGGGGGTATGACCTGAAAGGTGCATTGCTCGGAAAGTATTAAAGAGGAACATCGGGAGAGTTTAAAACCTCCCCCAAACCTCACTGATCTGCTGCCCCCCCCCCCCTCCATTTAACCTTTGGGCACTATTTACTCACCTCACCGGTTGATCCATGTTCTGAGGCCTTCGGACTCCGGGCGACCTTCCGACGGGTGGCACCATCTTGCATCCCATCAGGCACGTGCCCACGAATAGGATGCAATAGAGCCCTTTGAAGGGCAAGGCTAATCTGTGCTGTCACTTACAAACGGCTAAGCCATCAGGGGGCAGAGGATCGGGTCCTGAGGGTGCCAGATATGGCAGTAGTAACATCCAAAAAAGGAAGTAGGGGCCAATGAGGGGGGGGGGGGAATTCTTCCCCTTTTTACTTTTGGTCGGATGTTCCTCTTTAAGCCAACTCCACCATCATGTCCGTCATCAGGTCTAGGTATATGTAAAAGAATGTAGGCCCCCATAGGTCAAGGTAGCAGGGGAGGCAGTGTCACTTTCTGGAAACCAGGTTTCTATAGGACAAGCAGGTTTAGTGTATTATTAAGGAAAAAATAATGAATATATTGCATGCAGAGTTTGGGTTCCAAAGCCCACAGTTAAAAGCAATAAGAGAAGGTATGCACTGGGTACTAATGAGGTTGACAGGGTTCCTATGTAGGTTTGGGATAGAGTTAGCATTAGCAGCCAGTGGGCCCAGATTAGGAGATATATCTCCAGATGATAAACGTAAAAGCATATATAGCACTGATAGATCTGTCGCCTTTGTAATTTATTAATTGCATTAAAATATTCCTTTATGTGAGAGATAATTTGCAATAGGAGCAGAGGTATCAGGGAAGGACTTCACAATAATTTTTTTCATACTGGAAGTTAAAGTGGAATTCCGCTGTGTCACCCTTACCTGGCACTGAGGCAGGACGGGGGTTATAAAGATAAAAACCCTTACCTCCCTGCTTTTCCCCGGGGGAACCGGAGGGTCAATGCACAGAAAGACACAAGGCAGCATCCCCCGGCACTGTGCGCATGGTCGCCACACATTCAAGTGTATAGGTGGCGGACACACACATGTAGTCGGGGGGAGGCTGCTGTGTGTGTTTCATGTGATTTTCATGTATCTTTTATAGAAAGACACCACGGGACTTTCTCCGGGTCGGTGTGCGCATGCAGCCCATGTAAATGGTTTGCGGCAGGTTTGCGCATGGAACCAGTGATGCCGCTTTTTCTCTTTCTGTGTGGCTGCCGCTAGTGCCCCAGAGGGTGGCGCTGAAGCATGGCTGAGGTGAGATGTTTTTTTGCAACCCCATCCCCATGCTGCCTGTGACAGGAGAGTGTTGGAGGACGGGTGGTTTGTTTTTTGACTGGACTTCTGCTTTAATGGAAATGTTGAGGAGCCCCTTTTGGCTTTAAGCTGGTAGTCCAGTATACCAATTTAACATTCGAAGACAAACTTGCAATTGAAATAGATAAATAAAGGGGGGTGGGAGCAGCTCAATCACTCTTATTTATACAAAATTATTATTATTATTCAGGGCCTGGGAACTAATTTACCGCCCAGTTTAACCCTCTCATCAACTAAATATCAAGCAACAAACATGTCTAGCTGTGTGGAAAGACAGAGATTTGGTTGCATATACCTGCAGATACATGTGGAAGCCACACTGCCCCGGCAAGGCACTCTGTGTTTAGTGTGGTCCCTACTCTTAATTCTGAGTCCCCAAAGTTGGGACATGCAATGCAGACAAATATCTGAGAGCTACTCACCTGGGAAGCTGCCAGCCTCCCTTTAGAACACTTCACAGGGAGAAATCCATATTGACTGAATTCCTCCCTGCTTGTGCTCATGGCAATTCAAATGAATAAAGGGGGGTGGGAGAAGCTCAATCACTCTTATTTATACAAAATTATTATTATTATTCAGGGCCTGGGAACTAATTTACCGCCCAGTTTAACCCTCTCATCAACTAAATATCAAGCAACAAACATGTCTAGCTATGTGGAATAGATACTCGGAGAAAATCAAATGGGTTGAATAAATGGTTTATACCGCAAAGACTTCAAGGGCAACTGATTGTTTCACTGTGAGACCAAGATTAGCAACTACCTTATTTAAAAGTAACCCGTGCTGAGTATCTGGAGCATTTGTAATGCATCCTACAATTGCAAAATGAATCATTTGTTTCCCATACTAACATCTCTATCTCTTCCCCCCCCCCCGTAAAAGGTAAAGATATACCACCAATTGGCAATGCCTACCCTGGTAACTATACATTCTTCACCAAGATAGGTATTGGATTGTACAAAACTACACATGATAAATTTATCTGACCGTACTTGTAATTAACCCAATCAACTGGTTTGTTAATCAGACTTCCGCCAGAGCTGGCTTTTGGTAACTTTGTGGCAACAAAAGGCAGATTCTAACATTGCTGTCCTTTTCTTGACCCCAGCTCTGTCTGAGCAAAGCACAGCTATAAGCCCGCCCCCTACAGCTTTCCCCCATCTCCTCTCCTCAGTATGTGATGCTTCTGAGGCAAGATGGCGGCGCCCGTAACCTAAAGTCTGAACGGAGTTGCAGCTGTGTGGAAATATAAAGAATAATAAGTAAGCGACTAAAAACGAAAAATATATTAATTTTAGATGCTGGGGAATAATTTTTTAAGGCTTTGGGCTTTTCATTAAATTATGTTGAAGGTCCGGTTTAAGAGCCTGCAAAGATACAAGAGACAGCATTCCCCACTAACACTAGCACCCCCTGGAAACCTAAGGTCAAAGAAGACCCCACTGCCCACAAACCCTAGAGACACCCACTAGACCACAACCAGTGGCAGCACTGAACATACCAGAGTAAGTGCCAGGGCCTCTAGCATCTTCAAAGGCTTCAGTTAAAGGGCTGTGTGGCATGTGATATAACAAACTGCAAAGAAGCCCACTTAGACTTGCCTAAGGGCCACCACAAACCTGGAGCCGGCCCTGCACTAGGTGTATGTGTGCAACAGGAATGACTCCAAAAAGACGTCTATATATTGGTCTAAGATTATTTATTAGTCATACAGTACACCTATACAATGGCGACGGGTCTCCTGCTGGATGTAGTAGTGCAGTCTGGCAGGGATGCTCCCGGTTGGTCAGAATCAGAGAAGGCAGGTGATCAGTGTGTAGAAGGACTAGGAGAATACGGAATCCTGTTCACAGGTTGGGTCCACCGTACAGCTCTCTGTGAAGGAAACACATCACCAGACCTGTCTGTTACGCATTCATTCAAAGTAAACCAAAACATCACCCACTCTCCCCCTCCTGCAAGTTCTCCTCCAATCAGATTTGTTCATCGACTCTCTGGTTGATAGTACTGATATGCTTACCATTTCTGTTTGCCAGTGATACATTGGTTTCGTTATGGCTTTCTACCTAAATGGCACCTGTCATAATGTATGGGGTTTCCAGTACTACTCTGAAGCTCTAATCCTGGCACACTTAAAGTGGACCAAAAACCAGGTTTTTGACTATCCTGGTCTTTGGTCCTTGCCCCCAGGGCACCCCGATCAGGGGAGTTCCGCTGTGTGAAACCCCCCAGGTTGCCCAAACAAACTAACCTCTTCCCGGTCCTACGATGCATGCACGCCCGCTCATCCAATCAGCCCTCTTGAGTCCCTGCGTCCAGGATTTCGTCTAATGCAAGCGGATCCGAGGGCACTGGCGGCTGCATCCCTAGTTTTTGTTCATTGATACAGTGTAGCACATCTTGACTATTATTGTGTGGTGCACCCCTATTTTGCATGGAATAGTTGGGGGTGCCATTTCAAATCTTTGCCCTGGGTGCTAGAAAGCCTAGCTACTCCTCTGGCCGCTCCCCTTACATTCAGTGTTCTATGCTGCTCATTAGTATGCACTGCATAGAATGCAGATTGCAGGAGAGCCTGCACATGTGCCATTGGATCGCTGGTAAGCAGAGAGAGCATTCCTGGGGGTTATACACACTGGGGCAACTCCAGGATGAGGAGCAAAACCCAGGGTTAAAATCCTGAGACTTGTTCCGCTTTAAGTTTCTTTAAATGGTGGAGCGTAGAACTCGTCTGAAGCGCACGCTCCCTCTGCCAATCCGACAATCAGATCGGCTAAGCAATGAATGAATGGAGACCAAGCGCTGATTGGCCGGCAACCTGTGCATTCCCCATGGGATCTGACATCAGATCGGCTAAGCAATGAATGAATGGAGCACAAGCGCTGATTGGCCGGCAACCTGTGCATTCCCCATGGGATCTGACATCAGATAGGCTAAGCGAGAAATGAAACGAGCACAAGTGCTGACTGGCCGGCAACCTGTTCATTATCCATGGAATCTGACATCTGATAGGCTAAGCAAGGAATGAATGGAGCACAAGCGCTGACTGGCCGGCAATCTGTGCATTCTCTATGGGATCTGACATCTGATAGGCTAAACAAGGAATGAATGGAGCACAAGCGCTGACTGGCCGGCAAGCTGTGCATTCTCTACGGGATCTGACATCAGATCGGCTAAGCGAGGAATGAATGGAGCACAAGTGCTGATTGCCTGGCAACCTGTGCATTTCACTTGGGATCACCAGATCACCTAGACAATCCTGGGTTTTGGTCCACTTTGAGTAACCACCATGCCAGCTGATGTTGGCCCCCAGCGAGGTCTCTCCTTTGACAGAGCAGAGCACTGCTAGGTGGGTAACTAGCTGTAAGGATGAAAGCATCTTATAGGCATATATAACTGATTAAATAAAAATTCCCAGACAGTTCTTACCATGGTTACAGCAGATGCCGGAAGCTGCACAGTTTCCGCTGTTGTTCCCACATGGCTTCCTCCCGGACTCACAGGGCGAGGGAAGATAATTCTCCTCCTGACATCTGAGGGTCTCTGAGGTTCCAAAGTAACAGCCCAGCTCCTCCCCGCAGCAAATGTTTGGCCCAAAGCAGTGGCCTTTATTTCTTGGTCCACAAGGGATGCACTAAAGAAAAGGACAGAACAGGGTCAAAGCCACCAACCATCATGGAATCATGGGGCCAGATTTGGCATAGTGTGGGTCTTTATAGTGAAGATAGAAGGATACCGGTGGGTGAACATAAATACACATTTTATATACAATTTTTTTCTGGAATTTGTGTTTAGTGCAGCAGGGGGACCGAACACCGAGGGGTTTGTTTTGTTCTGTATAAATGAAGGGGAAGTTCCCTTGGCTCAGAGGGTCTCCTATGGATTGAGGAGTTATTTATTTAAAGGTATTCATTGGAGGAGTCATGTTTGAATTAAGGGGCATTCATTTAAATGCTTATGATGAAGGAGAAGGACCTGACTCACAAGCTGTTTAGGTCCAGAAATGCCTGATGGCAGCCAGGATCATACCTGCTTTCCACCTCAACTAAACATGTCTAAAGCAGAATATTAGAGGTGGTTGAGGGTTCTAAAATGGTAATGATAGTCTATAGTTATTATTATATGTGTCATCTACCCAAGGCCAGATTATGAGGGGGGCCCGGGGGCCTCCATCACTTGCCCTGCAAAGGGGGCCTTCACCAACCTTTGGGTTATGGTCTGGTCCAGGAGGCATTTCAGGCTTTGGTCTGACGAGCCGCAGGGCCAGCAACAAAGCTATCGGCAGCAGTGGGGGCCACATCATGGCAGCCAAAGACACCACAGGGCAGGACAGAGAGTCTAGAGCAGCAAAGCCGCCACCAGCAACGCTACAGTGATGGGTGCAGAGCTGTCACTGCACATAAGCCACCAAGCACAGCCGCTGGCAGCTCAATGCAGGGAACTGTTATCTGCTGGACCAGCCGAGCGACTACACCACCCCCACCCAGAATGGCAAAGCAGGAGTTCCCGAGCAGCTTGCACCCGCACAAGGGACTCAATCTGAGTAAGTAGGCAGGTGCCAGCTACCACTAATCAGTTACTTAGCTGGACTATTATTTTAAAGAAAACAAAAAAGGGGCCCCCACTAGATTTTGTGTTTGGGTTATGGTCTGGTCCAGGAGGCTTTTTAGTCCTTGGTATGACGGGCCACGGGGCCGGCAACAAATCTATCGTGGCACTGGTGGTACCCTCTAAAAATGCCTTAAACAGAAGCAACCACCAGCCTATTGTCAATAAGAAAGGGTGAGTTTATGGCGATTCCGGGGGGATACACACAGCAGGATAAATTGGCATGCCCAAGGCAGGATGAACCAAACACAGGAGTTTTGTTCCTCTTTATTAAACTTTAACATTTTAATATGCATAGACCCAACACCGCTCAGAGGCCAATCGTGGGACTCCCTTCCCGGTGCTGGCTCATAGTGAAGGTGAGGATAACTGGGGTTCAGGGGGGTTATGTGCGAGGGGGACTCCAGCATTCTGGATGACCCCCCCAGCTTGTTTTCAATAACTGTCTGCGGGACCAACACCCGTTTTTTCTTTAAATCAGTACAAGCGTATTAAGTATATTTAAAAAACAGTACAAAGCCCAGTACTGAAAAAACATACAAACCATCCAGGATACATCCAACAATGTGTGTAAGCGCTTTCATTTGTATTGAGAATAAATATTAGGATATTGATGCAGATTTGGATTCTGGATAATTTAGCTCGCCTGTGTTTGATATTCAGCATTATCACTGATTCAATGCACTTTTATTGTTGCATTTATCCTGGGATGGTCTGCAGACCTGGGCAATGTACGGCCCGCGGGCCGTATACGGCCCTTTGCTAGGCTCTTACCGGCCCGGGCTGAGCTGGCCAGTAAGAGACGCAGAGGAAGGGAAAACATGCCAGACTCGACGAGCCGAGTGGCCGATCGGCTGCTGCTTAACTTAGGTGATCGCCTGTGTACAGTGTGAGGCTTAGGTTAAGCAGCAGCTGATCGGCCGCTCGGCTCGTCGGGTCTGGCACATTCTCCCTTCCTCTGAGGAAGCCAGACCCGATGAGCAGGTGATAGAGACCTGGGGACTTTGGAAGGACAGAGTAGGGGCTCCAGAGCATCAGTAAGTCTGCTCAGAAAGATTATGTAGTTTGCTTGTGTTTTCCCTTCCTGCCTGCTGTCTCTTTTTCACCATGTACCTGCCCACCATGCTCTCACCATGTCCCCTTCCTGCTGTCCACCATGCTGTCACCATGCCCCCTTCCTGCTGTCCACCATGCTCTCACCATGTCCCCTTCCTGCTGTCCACATGCTCTCACCATGCCCCCTTCCTGCTGTCCACATGCTCTCACCATGCCCCCTTCCTGCTGCCCACCATGCTCTCACCATGCCCCCTTCCTGCTGCCCACCATGCTCTCACCATGCCCCCTTCCTGCTGTCCACCATGCTCTCACCATGTCCCCTTCCTGCTGTCCACATGCTCTCACCATGCCCCCTTCCATGCTCTCACCATGCTGTCACCATGCCCCCTTCCTGCTGCCCACCATGCTCTCAGCATGCCCCCTTCCTGCTGTCCACCATGCTCTCACCATGCCCTCTTCCTGCTGCCCACCATGCTCTCACCATGTCCCCTTCCTGCTGTCCACATGCTCTCACCATGCCCCTTCCTGCTGTCCACATGCTCTCACCATGCCCCCTTCCATGCTCTCACCATGCTGTCACCATGCCCCCTTCCTGCTGCCCACCATGCTCTCACCATGCCCCCTTCCTGCTGCCCACCATGCTCTCACCATGCCCCCTTCCTGCTGTCCACCATGCTCTCACCATGTCCCCTTCCTGCTGTCCACCATGCTGTCAGCATGCCCCCTTCCTGCTGTCCACCATGCTCTCACCATGCCCTCTTCCTGCTGCCCACCATGCTCTCACCATGCCCTCTTCCTGCTGCCCACCATGCTCTCACCATGCCCCCTTCCTGCTGCCCACCATGCTCTCACCATGCCCCCTTCCTGCTGTCCACCATGCTCTCACCATGTCCCCTTCCTGCTGTCCACCATGCTCTCACCATGCCCCCTTCCTGCTGTCCACCATGCTCTCACCATGCCCCCTTCCTGCTGTCCACCATGCTCTCACCATGTCCCCTTCCTGCTGTCCACCATGCCCCCTTCCTGCTGCCCACCATGCTCTCACCATGCCCCCTTCCTGCTGTCCACCATGCTCTCACCATGTCCCCTTCCTGCTGTCCACCATGCTCTCACCATGTCCCCTTCCTGCTGTCCACCATGCCCCCTTCCTGCTGCCCACCATGCTCTCACCATGCCCCCTTCCTGCTGTCCACCATGCTCTCACCATGCCCCCTTCCTGCTGCCCACCATGCTCTCACCATGCCCCCTTCCTGCTGTCCATCATGCTCTCACCATGCCCCCTTCCTGCTGCCCACCATTCTTACACTTTGCCCCAGCTGATATGAGCTCTCCTTCCAGACTGCCAGAAGCCAAGGGCTTCTCTGATTGGCTGGGAAATTATCACATCAGAACGTTTGAAGTGGACCAAAACCCTGCTTTATCAGCCTGGGAATCTTATAGACCCCCTCCCCGCGGGGCATCCAAAATCGGGATGCCCCGCTGTGTAAAACCCCCAGGTCGCCCATAAACTCACCTTCTTTCCCAGTTCAACGGCGCATGCACGAGCTGCGGCCGCATGCCTGCTATCCCTCTAGCAGGGCGCGTGCCTGTGTCGGCCATTTGAGAATGGCCAGCGCGGGCGCGCTCCCTGTTAGAGGGAAGCTCGAGATGCAGCCGCCAGCGCACTCAGAGCCGCTGAGCTTAGACGCCGCTTAGACGCCCATAGCTCAGCGGCCCTCCACAATATTTTTAGTTTCTCATGTGGCCCCATGGAAAAAATAATTGCCCACCCCTGGTCTATAGGTTTTTTTCAGTATGGAGTTTTGTACTGGTTTATATATTTACATATTTTCACCCTATAAGACGAACTATTGTTTCCCTAAAGTTATTGGGCGAATGTAAAAAAACAAGAGATATACTTACATGAGCCGCTCTGCAGCTACCGCGACCCCAGCCAATGAAAAAGCGGCTGGCAGGGAGAGGGCAGGGTAATTGAGCCCCGCCTACTGTCCCCGCTTTGACCGCTGCAGGCACCGGCTCTACTTCTTGGCCGGACCGCGCACACACCCGTCCATGCAGCTGGGACGTGGACGCAGGCCAAGCCCACCAGGTATATGGTCCAGGTGTGAGCGCTCCGGCCAGAAAAGTAGTGGGGGGGTTTCAGCCACATTGCATATGGGGAAGAGGATGGGGGCTCCACACTGCCAATGGAAATGGACGGAGGGCGGGTTATAGCTGGACAGAGCAGATCTGGGGTCCGGAAAACGACAGCAATCCCAGAATGCAGAGCGGCCACACTGCCTATGGGAATGGGATTGGGGAATGCCACACTGCCTATGGGAATGGGATTGGGGAATGCCACACTGCCTGTAATGGGGTATTTTAGCACAACATTTGGTTTATAATATTTTTTTCTTATTTGCCTCCACCAAATCCTATGGGCTGGTGCGTTTTATAGGATGAAAAATATGGTTCTTAATACATTTAGATTGTATTAACTTAAGATCTATTTTGTTTGCTTTGAATGGGTTTTCGGGGAGTATGTTGATGTCATTAAAGGGTTTCAAGCCTTCAACACTATTGATGTCATTGTAGTTAAACAGGACCCCTAGCCCTTTATAAAGCATTTTATCCCCAGTTTTGTCTGCTTAAAACCCTTTGGTCCCCAATCTGGAGCCTGGAACACTCCAGGACCAGGAGATTTTCAGTTTCAGATGCATCCTGCATGCGTGGGTCATTTTGGAATGCCAGCAGGGGCGCCTATCAGCTGGAGGGAAGCACCCAGCGGGCAAACTATTCTGATTGCAGGAGAGCCTACTCAGGTGCCATGAAATCGATAGAGAGGTAAGAAATCTCTCCCAGGGGGTTACACACAGGGACACCAAGTAAAGCAGACCAAAATCCATATGAGTGAAAAAACAGGCTTTTGCTCCTCTTGAAGTGGACCAACACCCAGGATTTTGACTATCCTGGGTATTGGTCCACTTCCCTGGGGCACCCCGATTTGGGCTGCCCCGCTGCCTGAAACCCCCCCAAACACCCTGAAAACTCACCTCTCCACGCTCCCACGTGACTGCGCTGTCCAATGCCCGCCAACGGACAAGTGACGTCCGTCGACGGACAAGGGATCGTGCCCGCCACCGCCTCCCGCGCGTCACTCTTGACGTGTGCGCGCCCGCGCCGGCCATTCAGAGATGGCGGGCGTGCGCACGTCTAGAGGAGCGCGAGTGAGGCGGCGGCGGCGGAAGCAGCGGCTGGAGAGGTAAGGTTTTTCGGGGTTTTGGGGGGGTTACACCCCGCGGGACATCCCGATCGCTGATGTCCCGCTGTGTGTGAGGTGATCGGCCCGGGAATCTTATAGATTCCCGGGCCGATCACCCCTGGGTGTTGGCCCACTTTAAAATAAAAAGAGATGACAAACATTTTAGTTGAATTTTACTAAAAAACACACCGGGTTGAACCGAACCAAACTGAGAATTTTAATGGCTCCCCCATAGTGGGCTGTTACATACAAATGTATAAGCCAGATTATTGTCATTGTGTATCCTGTCAAAGGAGAGGAGACTATGGATTAATAAGTGGAGGACAATCATCCTTAGAGCTTTCGAATGATGATAATGTAGTTGCTAATTCCTTTTCTAAAGAAAGCTTCCTACCCCAGAGTGAACAGTTCATACTTACACATGAAAGGCGCTCTACGAAAGCTCTCAGAATGGCATTAGGTTTACATTTCCATTTAGGATACCCAGCAAGCAGTTTCCCATTAGAGACCCCCCCCCATTATAACCCTGAGGAGGGGACCTCCTTGTATACCAGGTAATTATAGGCAACAAACTTATAGACTTACCTTCCTGACATCCATGATGTCCAGCACAGATCTCTTCCCTCCGATGGGGCAGTTTTGGATGTAGCAGGCCGAGGAGATGGCTAACAGGCAGAAGAAGGCGATGGCCAAGGAGCTGTAAGATATGGTGGTCATCTTGTCGTAGTGAAGATTGGTGACTGTAGTTGGAAGTTCTTCTTTCCTTTGACCATATGGACCCTTATATATCTATATATATATATACATATCTATCCAGACCACAACCGCGCTCCTCCCACGCACCCCCCCGTCCCCCGACAGCGTCACTGCATCTGTTGTGAAAGGAGCACATTGACTTTGACACCAAATTCCTCCTTTATTAACCCAAGGTTGAGTATGTGAGGTTTCCAAAGAACACATAATTTCCCAGGAAGACATGCTTTGTAAGAAACGTGTTAAGAAATAATGTGGCGATGAGTAAATTCCCCAGCCCTCGCCCGTCTCAGGGTCAGCCGCATCCTAATGAGCGGTCACAACCTGCTTAACTTCGTCCTGCAGAAATAACTAATCTCCTTCCAATATAGACGCCGAGGAATTCAATATCTCCTATAACACAAGAAATGTCGCTTCCTACGCACGCTGTATAATGTGTGCGGCCAATGTGTGACAGATAGATAGACAGATAGATAGATAGATATGAGATGGATGAATAAATCGCTATATAGCTAGACAAATAGATAAATAATAAAATGATAGACAAATAGATAAAGAATAAAAAGATAGATAGATAGATAGATAGATAGATAGATAGATAGATAATAGGGGATGGGTGGTTAAATCGCTATATAGCTAGACAAATAGATAAATAATAAAATGATAGACAGATAGATAAAGAATAAAAAGATTGTTAGATAGATAGATAGATAGATAGATAGATAGATAGATATGAGATGGATGGATAAATCGCTATATAGCTAGACAAATAGATAAATAATAAAATAATAGACAAATAGATAAAGAATAAAAAGATAGATAGATAGATAGATAATAGGGGATGGGTGGTTAAATCGCTATATAGCTAGACAAATAGATAAATAATAAAATGATAGACAGATAAAGAATAAAAAGATTGTTAGATAGATAGATAGATAGATAGATAGATAGATAGATATGAGATAGATAGATAGATAGATAGATAGATAGATAGATAGATAGATAGATATGGGGTGGATGGATAAACTGCTATATAACTAGACAAATCGAAAAAGAAAAAATAAGATACAGATATGAGATGGATGGATGAATTGATAGACAGATAGATAGATAGATAGATAGATATATTGCTATATAGCTAGACAGTTAGATAAATAATAAAATTATAGACAGATAAAGAATAAATAGATAGATAGATAGATAGATAGATAGATAGATAGATAGATAGATAATCGATAGATAGATGATGAATGGATAGATATATTAATATGAGATAGATAGATTATGGATGGATAAATAGATATATACCTAGATAGACAGAAGGATAGATAGATAGATAGATAGATAGATAGATAGATAGATAGATAATAGATAAATCTATTAATATGAGATAGATACGTAAGAGAACCTGCACACTGTGCACCTATTGGTTCAGCACCATCCAAGAATATACATATGAGTGAAGGTGTGCCAATGAAACGTCCCAAACAAGCAATATAATACATACAAAAGCAATTTGTGGCCCAGTATACCAGTATACAGGAACCTTGTTCCAAAAGCACCACTCCTCCTCAACTAATAAACCAACAATGTAGCTAATTCATATAAAAAAGATTTTTAATTCATCAGTAAATCACATTAAAAAACATACAATACAATAATCATCACAAAACATTTAAAAACACACATTCCAAACACATAACCCAACCCAGCAGGGGGAAAGCTAATCAGTCCCCATTATCTGTGCCAAAACATAATAATCTTGCAACACAAGAATACATATATGCCAAATATGCCTAAAGTGCCTATGTGCAGTGTTGAAGTGCTATGAATCAATAAAGCCAAAAAATATATTATAAACAATCAAAAAGTCACCTCAGTGAGAGATACATAAAAGCCTCCTGCTGAGCGAGATAATCAGCCACCCACGCGTTCCGTGACAGACTGTCACTTTTTCAAGGTGCCACTCTATGAGATAGATTATGGATGTATAAATAAAAATATATAGCTAGATAGACAGAAGGATAGATAGATAGATAGATAGATAGATAGATAGATAGATAGATAGATATGAAATTGATGAATAAACTGGCATATAGCCTGACAGATATTATGGAATAAAATAATTGATAGGTATGAGATGAATGGATAGATAGATAGATAGATAGATAGATAGATAGATAGATAGATAGATAGATAATGAATGGATAGATGATGAATGCATAAATGGATATATTAATATGAGATAGATAGATTATGGATAGATAGATATATAGATAGATAGATAGATAGATAGATATATACCTAGATAGACAGAAGGATAGATAGATTATGGATGGATAAATAGATATGTACCTAGATAGATAGATATGAAATTGCTGAATAAACTGGCATATAGCCTGACAGATATATACCGAATAAAATGATTGATTGATTGATAGATATGAGACGAATGGCTGGATAGATAGACAAATATATAGATAGATAATGGATGGATAGATGATGAATGAATAGATAGATATATTAATATGAGATAGATTATGGATGGATAAATAAATAGATATATAGCTAGATAGACAGAAACATAGATAGATAGATATGAAACTGATGAACAAATTGGCACATAGCCTGACATATATATGGTATAAAATGATTGAGAGATATAAGTTGAATGTTTGGATAGATAGATACCACTTGTGAGCTACCCTCCTTACCCTCTAGATTGTAAGCTCACAAGGACAAGGCCCTCACCTCTATTGTACTCCAGCATCAGTGTGTTTGCTTCCCTTCTGTCACATCCGGTATATTATTCATTTTAGCCTGGCTGTCATTGTTACTTTTGTACAGCACCAAGGAAGATGATAGCACTTTATTATTTAACAGCAATAAAATAGACATCAGTTGCATTACTTTTCAATAATACAACTGAACCTTTATTAATACCTTCCAACTTTCCAGGATGGGAAAAAGGGACAATTGTTACATTAAGCCACGCCACCTCATTGATTGATGGATAGGAGATGGGTTGTAACAGTTAAAACAATATAAATACTTTGAATAGGCAAATGAAACATATATTGATGCAGATCTGCATGTTACACCCCAAAGAGGGACAAATGAGAACAACGAGGGACAGGGGGGCATGGACTCAATAGCGGGACAGTTGGAAGGTCTACCTTTATTAAATATAGGAAGTACCAGTAATTCATTGCCATTTGGAGGACCACATTGGCGAGTCTCCCGATCTTAGCTGAGCATAAACCAATAGTAATTGGTGAACTTCCCCAAACAAACACACAAAAAAGTAGAAAAGGAATCATTGAGGAACGCATCTGGTGGGGGGTTTGGGGTGGAGAAGTTCTCTGGGTGAGGGGCAATGAGGTAGAGACGTCTGTACAGCAATAACTCCCTATGGGGGATGAAGTGTGGAGAGGTTTACACATAAGATGATGGGCTCTCCAATGAATTGTCCTGATAATATGGAATGCATAGGATGGAATGGAAAGCAATGGCGGCCAGACAGATATGCCTTGTGGGAGTTATTAGCTTTTGTACAAACACCTTCCTTATTGGCTGTTTAAAGTGCCTCTCCTCTTGATGTATATTAGTATTGACTGCCATGGTCATCTGTCTGCATGGGCCGTGTGATGCCTAATTGGTGGGGACCCTGGAACAATCCATCTTCAGCGCCAGCTATGGATTATCAGGTGGGAGACGCTGATGTCTGCAGCTGGGCTGGGCTTGTAGGATGGGCTCCTTCTTTAATGGCCTCTATGTCCTGAGCCAGAGTTGTATTGAAACACTGCCAGCCCTAGTGGACCAATAGCCTGTTGGATGGCACCAAGAGTCTAAAACAGGCATACTCAACTTGGCTGCCAGTCTTCCGGACCTTGCAGACGGCAACTATGGCGGGGCCGCTGGCTCAGCCACCTGCTACATTCGGGAGTGGCACACAAGCAAAACAAAGTAATGTGCCATGGTATGTTTCAGCACCATAGATGATTGACAGCTTGGACCAAAAGTGGCCCTGAAGTCTATAAGACTCCAGAGCTGCCTGATTCTATTTCCTGGGGCATTGTCATTGATTTGGGATGCCCTGCTTTATGAAAAACCTCAGATCCCCAGTAAAAGTTACATATTCGCCGATCCAACGGCGCGTGTTATTGGTAATGTTCAGCTCGGACCTTCACCTTAAGCCAGGCTCCGGTATATGGACCTTCACAGAAACTAGTTGAGTACCTCTGTTCTAAAAGATTCTAGGGTTGGCCAATTCCAATTTTGTGCAATACCCCCGTGTGATCCCCTAAAACATACATTTACTTTCAATCCCACAGAGCATGCAGGGGGGCAATGGCAGGATCTCCGGCATCCCTCCAGCTGATGTGTGCACCAAACACAGGCCTACCTAAAGGGCTGGAGATGGACGTACACAGTCGGGGGAATCTCTGAAGGGATCCCGGACGCTGATTACAATATAAACAATAGGCGTTCTATGTCGTTGATTCCTATGCACAGCATAGAACACTAATAGGAGAAGAGCCTGCGCATGCTTCATGGGAAAAATGTAAGCAGAGCCAGCAAATTAAAGGGTTTCGCACAGTGAAAGTTGGGAACCAAAATCCATGACAGTCAACAGTGGGTGTAAGAAAACCTGTATCGCCTGCGCGATGACACTATGCATTATGGTTAATACAGGGGCAATGACCATAACCAGCTGTGGGATCTCTTCATTACCACAAGTAAGCGGATTCAGCTCTATTGGATACCCCCTGTCTGTTAGCCTAAGATAACAGGCCAAAAGCCAGCCCAGTATCGAGAAAATACAGATGATTTGGGAAGTTTGGGAGCAGGATAAAAGAGCAGCCCAAAATTTAGTTATGTGTTTAATTGCTTTATAGGCCCATTAGACAAACTACAGAAACTATTTATATACAATGAACAGGATCATATAAAGGTCTAAAGGCAAGTTACAAGTGAGTACAACAGTAACAGATACAATGTCAAATTATTGCAGGCGGTGATATACAGTGATGCAGTGCAACCACCGAGATTGAGTAGCTCTTGCTGGATCCTTGGGACTCCTTTCACATGTCACGTGACCCCCCCCCCCCCCCCCCCCAAGAGATAGACAACAAGAGGGCTAAACTCTAGTTTGGAAATAGAATTGAGCAGTTCTACAGATAAGGTGCTGAATTGCTTTAAACCGTATCTTCAGCATCATTTAATGAAAAGCCCAAACCCTTAAAAAACTATTCCCCAGCATCCAAAATTAATATATTTTAAGTTTTAAGTCACTTACTTTTTATTCTTTCCCCCACTGGTCTGCAACTCTGTTCAGGACTCTAGGATATGGGTGCCGCCATCATGCCTTGGAGGCATCACATACTAAGGAGAGGAGGATGGGGCAAAAATGCAGGGGGCGGGTTATAGCTGTGTTCTGCACAGACAGAGCAGGGGTCAGGAAAACGACAGCAATCCCAGAATGCCGCCATCTTGGAGGTTTAAAGGCTTAGAAAATGCAGTAGATGCAGGTAGGATGATTTTTAACGTGAACAATCTGTATGTATGGGGAAACAGATAAGATGTGAAGATCCAGTTTAAGGGAATCGTTCTTTTAAGTTTGTAAATAACGATTCTTCCTATTAATTAAAATGCTGAAATGTCTTTCGAGGCCTCGCCATCCAACAATATAAAGTATTTTTTCCAAAGTGTAATGAATGCCCCATGCAGTGATGTTATTTACAGACTCAGAAAAGAAGAATATCTCTACCTCATTGGAGACTGTAAAATCATTCCTAATTGCAGAGCATCTGACAATTTCTATTGTGGTTGAAAAGAGAAAGTCTTCTTGTTAACAGTTACAAGGTAAACCACAGCTAGCTGCAAGCTGAAATGGAACAGGGAAGGTTATATAAGTTTCATTACCAAAATGACTTGCTTAAAGAGGACCAAAACCCACCCTGGAGTCTAAGACTACTCCCCCCGGCAGTGGCATCCTGAACTGGGATGCCCTGCCCTGTTAAAGCCCCCTGAGTCGCAGGATATTCTTACTTTTTCCTCGAGCCCATGACACATGAGCGGCCGGCAGCGGCATCACTCGCTTCCCTTCTCGCCTGTGCGCTGCCCCACGCGCCACATCTGAATGGCTGTAAGGGGCCATGCAAGTGCAGCTAGGATTCCAGCAGGCTTCTCTAGCCAAAGCTGGAGCTCGAGGAAAAGTTAGTGAGCAACCTGGGGGGTTTCACGTAGCGAGGTACCCCAAACCGGGATGCCTGAGGGGGACAGATCAAAACCCTGGATAGTGAAAATCCTAGGTTTTGGTCCACTTTAACAATTATATTTGTTTTTATAATGTAACTAAAGGACATGTATCATCTTTCTCCTCTTCTGCAACGGGGCTGGTGGTGTTTTATCAGCTAGAGATAGCAGCTTGGTGGCCATAACATTGTATGCAACTCTAGCTGATAAAAGATCATTGCTGTCAGGATTGGCATGGACGGGGGCCTGAACTGGCTCTCAGTCATTGCTCTAAGTCTGCTGCTCTTACCACTGCGCTACTTGCTATTGTGTTAGTGTGTGTAGGATGGATTTGTGTGGTTCTCTGGACCCCTGGGTCCCCTGGGTCCTTATGCTCCCTTGTTTTCCCTCAGCTGGGCATCATCATCCCGTGAGTGTAACTGTGCCTTCCAACCCTTTTTCTTGCCTTGAATCTTGCATTGTGCTCCCTGCCTTCTTGAATCGTGTATTGGGAATCACACGTTTTTTTAATCGTGTATTGGGGTTCACGCCCTTCTTGAATCGTATATTCGGGCTCCCTTGAATCGTGTACTGGGGCACACGCCCTTCTTGAATTGTGTATTGAGGCTCACGCCCTTCTTAAATCATGTACTGGGGTTCACGCCCTTCTTGAATCGTGCACTGGGGTTCACGCCCTTCTTGAATCGTGCACTGGGGTTCACGACCTTCTTGAATCATGTACTGGGGTTCACGCTCTTCTTGAATCGTGCACTGGGGTTCACGCTCTTCTTGAATCGTGCACTGGGGTTCACGCCCTTCTTGAATCGTGCACTGCGGTTCACGCCCTTCTTGAATCGTGTATTGAGGCTCACGCCCTTCTTAAATCATGTACTGGGGCTCACGCCCTTCTTGAATCGTGCACTGGGGTTCACGCCCTTCTTGAATCGTGTATTGAGGCTCACGCCCTTCTTAAATCATGTACTGTGGTTCACACCCTTCTTGAATCATGTACTGGGGTTCACGCTCTTCTTGAATCGTGCACTGGGGTTCACGCCCTTCTTAAATCATGTACTGGGGTTCACACCCTTCTTGAATCATGTACTGGGGTTCACACCCTTCTTGAATCATGTACTGGGGTTCACACCCTTCTTGAATCGTGCACTGGGGTTCACGCCCTTCTTAAATCGTGCACTGGGGCTCACACCCTTCTTGAATCGTGCACTGGGGTTCACACCCTTCTTGAATCGTGCACTGGGGTTCACGTTCTTCTTTAATCGTGCACGGTTCGCGCTCTTCTTGAATCGTGCACTGGGGTTCACGCTCTTCTTGAATCGTGCACTGGGGTTCACGCCCTTCTTGAATCGTGTATTGAGGCTCATGCACTTCTTAAATTATGTACTGGGCTCACGCCCTTCTTGAATCGTGCACTGGGGTTCACGCTCTTCTTGAATCATGCACTGGGGTTCACGTTCTTCTTGAATCGTGCACTGGGGTTCGCACTCTTCTTAATCGTGCACTGGGGTTCACGTTCTTCTTGAATCGTGCACTGGGGTTCACACCCTTCTTGAATCGTGCACTGGGGCTCACGCCCTTCTTGAATCGTGCACTGGGGTTCACGACCTTCTTGAATCGTGCACTGGGGCTCACACCCTTCTTGAATCGTGCACTGGGGTTCACGACCTTCTTGAATCGTGCACTGGGGCTCACACCCTTCTTGAATCGTGCACTGGGGTTCACGCTCTTCTTGAATCGTGCACTGGGGTTCACGTTCTTCTTGAATCGTGCACTGGGGTTCACGTTCTTCTTGAATCGTGCACTGGGGTTCACGATCTTCTTGAATCGTGCACTGGGCTTCACGCTCTTCTTGAATCATGCACTGGGGTTCACGCTCTTCTTGAATCGTGCACTGGGGTTCACGCTCCTCTTGAATCGTGCACTGGGGTTCACGCTCTTCTTGAATCGTGCACTGGAGTTCACGTTCTTCTTGAATCGTGCACTGGGGTTCACGTTCTTCTTGAATCATGCACTGGGGTTCATGTTCTTCTTGAATCGTGCACTGGGGTTCACCTTCTTCTTGAATCATGCACTGGGGTTCATGTTCTTCATGAATCGTGCACTGGGGTTCACGTTCTTCTTGAATCATGCACTGGGGTTCACGTTCTTCTTGAATCGTGCACTGGGGTTCACGTTCTTCTTGAATCATGCACTGGGGTTCATGTTCTTCTTGAATCGTGCACTGGGGTTCACGTTCTTCTTGAATCGTGCACTGGGGTTCACGTTCTTCTTGAATTGTGCACGGGGGTTCACGCTCTTCTTGAATCCTACACTGGGGTTCACGTTCTTCTTGAATCGTGCACTGGGGTTCACGTTCTTCTTGAATCGTGCACTGGGGTTCACGCTCTTCTTGAATCATGCACTGGGGTTCACGCTCTTCTTGAATCATGCACTGGGGTTCACGTTCTTCTTGAATCGTGCACTGGGGTCACGTTTTTCTTGAATCATGCACTGGGGTTCATGTTCTTCTTGAATCGTGCACTGGGGTTCACGCTCTTCTTGAATCGTGCACTGGGGTCACGTTTTTCTTGAATCATGCACTGGGGTTCATGTTCTTCTTGAATCGTGCACTGGGGTTCACGTTCCTCTTGAATCGTGCACTGGGGTTCACGTTCTTCTTGAATCGTGCACTGGGGTTCACGCTCTTCTTGAATCGTGCACTGGGGTTCATGCTCTTCTTGAATCATGCACTGGGGTTCATGATCTTCTTGAATCGTGCACTGGGGTTCACGCTCTTCTTGAATCGTGCACTGGGGTTCATGCTCTTCTTGAATCGTGCACTGGGGTTCACGCTCTTCTTGAATCGTGCACTGGGGTTCACGCTCTTCTTGAATCGTGCACTGGGGTTCACGCTCTTCTTGAATCGTGCACTGGGGTTCACGTTCTTCTTGAATCGTGCACTGGGGTTCACGTTCTTCTTGAATCATGCACTGGGGTTCACGTTCTTCTTGAATCGTGCACTGGGGTTCACGTTCTTCTTGAATCGTGCACTGGGGTTCATGCTGTTCTTGAATCGTGCACTGGGGTTCACGCTTTTCTTGAATCGTGCACTGGGGTTCACGCTCTTCTTGAATCGTGCACTGGGGTTCACGCTCTTCTTGAATAATGCACTGGGGTTCACGTTCTTCTTGAATCGTGCACTGGGGTTCACGTTCTTCTTGAATCGTGCACTGGGGTTCACGCTCTTCTTGAATCGTGCACTAGGGTTCACGCTCTTCTTGAATCGTGCACTGGGGTTCACGCTCTTCTTGAATCATGCACTGGGGTTCACGCCCTTCTTGAATCGTGCACTGGGGTTCACGCTCTTCTTGAATCATGCACTGGGGTTCACGCTCTTCTTGAATCGTTCACTGGGGTTCACGCTCTTCTTGAATCGTGCACTGGGGTTCACGCTCTTCTTGAATCGCGCACTGGGGTTCACGCTCTTCTTGAATCATGCACTGGGGTTCACGCCCTTCTTGAATCGTGCACTGGGGTTCACGCTCTTCTTGAATCGTGCACTGGGGTTCACACTCTTCTTGAATCGTGCACTGGGGTTCACGCTCTTCTTGAATCATGCACTGGGGTTCACGCTCTTCTTGAATCGTGTACTGGGGTTCACGCTCTTCTTGAATCATGCACTGGGGTTCACGCTCTTCTTGAATCTTGCACTGGGGTTCACGCTCTTCTTGAATCGTGCACTGGGGTTCACGCTCTTCTTGAATCATGCACTGGGGTTCACGCTGTTCTTGAATCATGCACTGGGGTTCACGTTCTTCTTGAATCGTGCACTGGGGTTCACGCTCTTCTTGAATCATGCACTGGGGTTCACGCTCTTCTTGAATCATGCACTGGGGTTCACGCTCTTCTTGAATCATGCACTGGGATTCACGCTCTTCTTGAATCGTGCACTGGGGTTCACGCTCTTCTTGAATCGTGCACTGGGGTTCACGCTGTTCTTGAATCATGCACTGGGGTTCACGCTGTTCTTGAATCATGCACTGGGGTTCACGCTCTTCTTGAATCGTGCACTGGGGTTCACGCTCTTCTTGAATCGTGCACTGGGGTTCACGCTCTTCTTGAATCGTGCACTGGGGTTCACGCTCTTCTTGAATCGTGCACTGGGGTTCACGCTCTTCTTGAATCATGCACTGGGGTTCACGCTGTTCTTGAATCATGCACTGGGGTTCACGTTCTTCTTGAATCGTGCACTGGGGTTCACGCTCTTCTTGAATCATGCACTGGGGTTCACGCTCTTCTTGAATCGTGCACTGGGGTTCACGTTCTTCTTGAATCGTGCACTGGGGTTCACGCTCTTCTTGAATCGTGCACTGGGGTTCACGCTCTTCTTGAATCGTGCACTGGGGTTCACGCTGTTCTTGAATCATGCACTGGGGTTCACGCTGTTCTTGAATCATGCACTGGGGTTCACGCTCTTCTTGAATCATGCACTGGGGTTCACGCTCTTCTTGAATCGTGCACTGGGGTTCACGCTCTTCTTGAATCATGCACTGGGGTTCACGCTCTTCTTGAATCGTGCACTGGGGTTCACGCTCTTCTTGAATCGTGCACTGGGGTTCACGCTCTTCTTGAATCGTGCACTGGGGTTCACGCTCTTCTTGAATCATGCACTGGGGTTCACGCTCTTCTTGAATCGTGCACTGGGGTTCACGCTCTTCTTGAATCATGCACTGGGGTTCACGCTCTTCTTGAATCGTGCACTGGGGTTCACATTCTTCTTGAATCGTGCACTGGGGTTCACGCTCTTCTTGAATCATGCACTGGGGTTCACGCTCTTCTTGAATCGTGCACTGGGGTTCACGTTCTTCTTGAATCGTGCACTGGGGTTCACGCTCTTCTTGAATCGTGCACTGGGGTTCACGCTCTTCTTGAATCGTGCACTGGGGTTCACGCTCTTCTTGAATCATGCACTGGGGTTCACGCTGTTCTTGAATCATGCACTGGGGTTCACGCTCTTCTTGAATCATGCACTGGGGTTCACGCTCTTCTTGAATCGTGCACTGGGGTTCACGCTCTTCTTGAATCGTGCACTGGGGTTCACGCTCTTCTTGAATCGTGCACTGGGGTTCACGCTCTTCTTGAATCGTGCACTGGGGTTCACATTCTTCTTGAATCGTGCACTGGGGTTCACGCTCTTCTTGAATCATGCACTGGGGTTCACGCTCTTCTTGAATCGTGCACTGGGGTTCACATTCTTCTTGAATCGTGCACTGGGGTTCACGCTCTTCTTGAATCATGCACTGGGGTTCACGCTTTTCTTGAATCATGCACTGGGGTTCACGCTCTTCTTGAATCGTGCACTGGGGTTCACGCTCTTCTTGAATCATGCACTGGGGTTCACGCTCTTCTTGAATCGTGCACTGCGGCTCACACCCTTCTTGAATTGTTCATTGAGGCTCACGCCCTTCTTATATCATATACTGGGGCTGACACCCTATTTGAATCGTGCACTGGGACTCACGCCCTTCTTAAATCATGCATTGGGCCCATGCTCTTCTTATATCATATACTGAGGCTCACACCCTTCTTGAATTGTGTATTGGTGCTCACGCCCCCCTTGAACCTTGCATTGCGGCTCACGCCCTTTTTAAATTGTGCATTGGGGCTCATGCCCTTGAATCATGCACTGGGGTTCACGCCCTTCTTGAATCATGCACTGGGGATCACGTTCTGCTTGAATCGTGCACTGGGGTTCACGTTCTTCTTGAATCGTGCACTGGGGTTCACGCTCTTCTTGAATCATGCACTGGGGTTCACGCTCTTCTTGAATCATGCACTGGGGTTCACGCTCTTCTTGAATCGTGCACTGCGGCTCACACCCTTCTTGAATTGTTCATTGAGGCTCACGCCCTTCTTATATCATATTCTGGGGCTGACACCCTATTTGAATCATGCACTGGGACTCACGCCCTTCTTAAATCATGCATTGGGCCCATGCTCTTCTTATATCATATACTGAGGCTCACACCCTTCTTGAATTGTGTATTGGTGCTCACGCCCCTCTTGAACCTTGCATTGCAGCTCACGCCCTTTTTAAATTGTGCATTGGGGCTCATGCCCTTCTTGAATCATGCACTGGGGTTCACGTTCTTCTTGAATCGTGCACTGGGGTTCACGTTCTTCTTGAATCGTGCACTGGGGTTCACGTTCTTCTTGAATCGTGCACTGGGGTTCACGTTCTTCTTGAATCATGCACTGGGGTTCACGTTCTTCTTGAATCGTGCACTGGGGTTCACGTTCTTCTTGAATCATGCACTGGGGTTCACGTTCTTCTTGAATCGTGCACTGGGGTTTACGCTCTTCTTGAATCGTGCACTGGGGTTCACGCTCTTCTTGAATCATGCACTGGGGTTCACGCTCTTCTTGAATCATGCACTGGGGTTCACGCTCTTCTTGAATCGTGCACTGGGGTTCACGCTCTTCTTGAATCGTGCACTGGGGTTCACGCTCTTCTTGAATCATGCACTGGGGTTCACGCTCTTCTTGAATCGTGCACTGGGGTTCACGCTCTTCTTGAATCATGCACTGGGGTTCACGCTCTTCTTGAATCATGCATTGTGGTTCACGCTCTTCTTGAATCGTGCACTGGGGTCACGTTCTTCTTGAATCGTGCACTGGGGTTCACGCTCTTCTTGAATCATGCACTGGGGTTCACGCTCTTCTTGAATCATGCACTGGGGTTCACGCTCTTCTTGAATCGTGCACTGGGGTTCACGCTCTTCTTGAATCATGCACTGGGGTTCACGCTCTTCTTGAATCATGCACTGGGGTTCACGCTCTTCTTGAATCGTGCACTGGGGTTCACGCTCTTCTTGAATCATGCACTGGGGTTCACGCTCTTCTTGAATCATGCACTGGGGTTCACGCTCTTCTTGAATCGTGCACTGGGGTTCACGCTCTTCTTGAATCATGCACTGGGGTTCACGCTCTTCTTGAATCGTGTACTGGGGTTCACGCTCTTCTTGAATCGTGCACTGGGGTTCACGTTCTTCTTGAAATGTGCACTGGGGTTCACGCTCTTCTTGAATCATGCACTGGGGTTCACGCTCTTCTTGAATCATGCACTGGGGTTCACGCTCTTCTTGAATCATGCACTGGGGTTCACGCTCTTCTTGAATCATGCACTGGGGTTCACGCTCTTCTTGAATCATGCATTGGGGTTCACGCTCTTCTTTAATCATGCACTGGGGTTCACGCTCTTCTTGAATCGTGCACTGCGGCTCACACCCTTCTTGAATTGTTCATTGAGGCTCACGCCCTTCTTATATCATATTCTGGGGCTGACACCCTATTTGAATCATGCACTGGGACTCACGCCCTTCTTAAATCATGCATTGGGCCCATGCTCTTCTTATATCATATACTGAGGCTCACACCCTTCTTGAATTGTGTATTGGTGCTCACGCCCCTCTTGAACCTTGCATTGCAGCTCACGCCCTTTTTAAATTGTGCATTGGGGCTCATGCCCTTCTTGAATCATGCACTGGGGTTCACGTTCTTCTTGAATCGTGCACTGGGGTTCACGTTCTTCTTGAATCGTGCACTGGGGTTCACGTTCTTCTTGAATCGTGCACTGGGGTTCACGTTCTTCTTGAATCATGCACTGGGGTTCACGTTCTTCTTGAATCGTGCACTGGGGTTCACGTTCTTCTTGAATCATGCACTGGGGTTCACGTTCTTCTTGAATCGTGCACTGGGGTTTACGCTCTTCTTGAATCGTGCACTGGGGTTCACGCTCTTCTTGAATCATGCACTGGGGTTCACGCTCTTCTTGAATCATGCACTGGGGTTCACGCTCTTCTTGAATCGTGCACTGGGGTTCACGCTCTTCTTGAATCGTGCACTGGGGTTCACGCTCTTCTTGAATCATGCACTGGGGTTCACGCTCTTCTTGAATCGTGCACTGGGGTTCACGCTCTTCTTGAATCATGCACTGGGGTTCACGCTCTTCTTGAATCATGCATTGTGGTTCACGCTCTTCTTGAATCGTGCACTGGGGTCACGTTCTTCTTGAATCGTGCACTGGGGTTCACGCTCTTCTTGAATCGTGCACTGGGGTCACGTTCTTCTTGAATCGTGCACTGGGGTCACGTTCTTCTTGAATCGTGCACTGGGGTTCACACCCTTCTTGAATCGTGCACTGGGGCTCACACCCTTCTTGAATCGTGCACTGGGGTTCACGCTCTTCTTGAATCGTGCACTGGGGTTCACGCTCTTCTTGAATCATGCACTGGGGTTCACGCTCTTCTTGAATCATGCACTGGGGTTCACGCTCTTCTTGAATCGTGCACTGGGGTTCACGCTCTTCTTGAATCATGCACTGGGGTTCACGCTCTTCTTGAATCGTGCACTGGGGTTCACGCTCTTCTTGAATCGTGCACTGGCGTTCACGCTCTTCTTGAATCATGCACTGGGGTTCACGCTCTTCTTGAATCGTGCACTGGGGTTCACGCTCTTCTTGAATCATGCACTGGGGTTCACGCTCTTCTTGAATCATGCACTGGGGTTCACGCTCTTCTTGAATCGTGCACTGGGGTTCACGCTCTTCTTGAATCATGCACTGGGGTTCACGCTTTTCTTGAATCGTGTACTGGGGTTCACGCTCTTCTTGAATCATGCACTGGGGTTCACGCTTTTCTTGAATCATGCACTGGGGTTCACGCTCTTCTTGAATCGTGCACTGGGGTTCACGCTCTTCTTGAATCATGCACTGGGGTTCACGCTTTTCTTGAATCGTGCACTGGGGTTCACGCTCTTCTTGAATCGTGCACTGGGGTTCACGTTCTTCTTGAAATGTGCACTGGGGTTCACGCTCTTCTTGAATCATGCACTGGGGTTCACGCTCTTCTTGAATCGTGCACTGGGGTTCACGCTCTTCTTGAATCATGCACTGGGGTTCACGCTCTTCTTGAATCATGCACTGGGGTTCACGCTCTTCTTGAATCATGCATTGGGGTTCACGCTCTTCTTTAATCATGCACTGGGGTTCACGCTCTTCTTGAATCATGCACTGGGGTTCACGCTCTTCTTGAATCATGCACTGGGGTTCACGCTCTTCTTGAATCATGCACTGGGGTTCACGCTCTTCTTGAATCGTGCACTGGGGTTCACGCTCTTCTTGAATCATGCACTGGGGTTCACGCTCTTCTTGAATCATGCACTGGGGTTCACGCTCTTCTTGAATCATGCATTGGGGTTCACGCTCTTCTTTAATCATGCACTGGGGTTCACGCTCTTCTTGAATCATGCACTGGGGTTCACGCTCTTCTTGAATCGTGCACTGCGGCTCACACCCTTCTTGAATTGTTCATTGAGGCTCACGCCCTTCTTATATCATATACTGGGGCTGACACCCTATTTGAATCATGCACTGGGACTCACGCCCTTCTTAAATCATGCATTGGGCCCATGCTCTTCTTATATCATATACTGAGGCTCACACCCTTCTTGAATTGTGTATTGGTGCTCACGCCCCCCTTGAACCTTGCATTGCGGCTCACGCCCTTTTTAAATTGTGCATTGGGGCTCATGCCCTTCTTGAATCATCTACTGGGGCTTGCACACTTTTTGTCCTGTGCCACGGCCCTCTCTTTCTTTCTTTCTTTCTTTCTTTCTTTCTTTCTTTCTTTTCTTCCTTCCTTTTGTGCCTCCTTTCTTTATGTTTGCTTGTGTTCTTTCTCTTGCCCCCCTCATCTCTCTCTGCCTCCCTCTTTTCTAGGTTACCTCTCTCTTTATTCCTTGTTTCCTTTCTTGTCAAATTTCTTTCACCTGTCTTTCAAATGTCTTTTCACCTTTTTTTTATGTATTTTTCTCTTGCCACACTTATTTGTCCCTCTTTTCCAACAATCTATCTTTTTCTTCCTTCCTTTATTATTTGTTTTTTCTTTCACCTTGTCTTGTCCCACTCATCTCTCTCTCTGTCTCCCTCTTTCCCAACATCCTTTTTCTTATTCTATTTCCTTCCCTTTTTTATTTCTTTTTCTGCATTCCCGTGTTTATCTTGTTTTCATGCACCTTTTTTTTCAACACTCCTTTTTTCTTTAATTCCTTCCTTTATTTCTAGTACTTTCTTTCTTTGCATTTCCATTTCTATATATTTTTCTTGCCCCGTATATCTCTCTCTTTCTTCCTCTTTTTAAAGTTCCCACCATCTTCCTCCTGTCACATTCCTTCCATGTGCCTCTCTCTTTATCTTTTCTTTCTGTCTTCCACATTCACCCATTTTACCTGTCCTGCCCGCTGTTCCCCATCAGTCTTTCTTTCTTTTCCTGCATTTTTGCTTTATTCCTTTCTATCTTTTTCTTGCCCTATGAAAACTTTAGTGTGTTCCTCTCAGTTTTCTATATTTTCTCTATTTCTTTTCTTTTTCTTTTGCATGTGCCTGTTTGGAGGGCACCATCCTGAAATTTCACAGGGTGACATTTACCCTGGAACAGGGGTCAAGGGCAGGGGTGCAGCTGTCATTTTTGTTCCAAAAGATGCTTATTTTCAGGGGATGTCGTATTTTTCCATAAACAATAAACATGTGTTATTAATTTCCTGTGTTCCAGGAAGTGAGGCGCATCATGGGCGGAAATTCACTTGTGTGCATAGTCTCAGCAGAATATTTAGGGGCAATTATTTCAGCAGGGAGATGGTGGAACAGGGAGAATGGTCCCTTCACCAGGACGTGTTTCAAGCCCTCTGCGACCCAAGGGGAGTGCTGGAGGTGGACCTCTTTGAATCTCGGCACAATCGGAAGGTCCAGAGTTTCGTGTCCAGGGTGCGAGACCCCCTGGCCGTGGTGGTCAATGTACTGGCCATTCCCTGGTCAGGGTACAGCCTGCTCTATGCATTAATAAAGGGGGGTGGGAGCAGCTCAATCACTATTATTTATACAAAATTATTATTATTATTCAGGGCCTCGGAACTAATTTACCGCCCAGTTTAACCCTCTCATCAACTAAATATCAAGCAACAAACATGTCTGGCTATGTGGAAAGACAGAGATTTGGTTGCACATATCTGCAGATACATGTGGAAGCCACACTGCCCCAGCAAGGCACTCTGTGTTTAGTGTGGTCCCTACTCTTAAATTTGAGTCTGCTCTATGCATTCCCGCCATTGCCACAACTGGGTCATGTGTTAAAGAAGGTCAACTGCGAGCATATTCCTATCATCCTGATCACCCCACACTGGCCCAGAAGACTGTGGTTCACAGATGTGGTCAGCCTGGCGGTGGAGCCCCTTGTGGCGACTCCTCAACCACCCAGATCAACAGGATTCTCTGCAGCACCCCAGTTCTTCAGCGCTGGCTTTAGCGGCTTGGCTGTCGAGACCAGCATATTAGAGGAGAGGGGTTTGTCCGCGGTAATTTGGACCTTGATTCGAGCACGGAAACAGTCATCCTCTAGAATTTACTACAGGGCTTCGGTGTCTTGGGGCAAATCTAAAGGCCACTCCTGTAGGAGGTTCTCCATACCCAAAAAGTTGGAGTTACTCCAGCAAGGCCTGCACGCTGGTCTGCAGCCCAGCACCTTTAAGGGCCAGGTGTTGGCTTTGTCCATTTTATTTCCAGTGGATAATCGCGGAGCATAGGTTAATCTGCACTTTCATGCAGGGTGTTGTGCATGTTCGGCTTTGAAGGTGGCTTTTCTTGTGGCTATCACCCCCATCCGGCAAATTTCGGAACTGGCAGTGCTTTTGATCAGATCACCCTTTTTGGTGCTGCATGAAGACAAAATGGTGTTTTATGTGAAGCAGAAATTTTTGGTGATCTCTCCCTTAATCAGGAAATACCCTCCTTGTGCCCACTCCCCACTTGCCATAAGGAGACTGCTGCAATCCTTCATTGTGGTCAGGGCATTAAAGTTTTACTTGGCAGCTACTCGAGAGGTATGTAAGATGGATGTCTTTTTCGTAATCCCAGAAGGACTGAGGAGGGGCCTGGTGGCTGCCAGGTCCACTCTTGGGAGATGGATCAGGCAGACGGTCATCCAACCATATGTCTGCAAGGAGGCGCCCTTCCGATTCACTGTGGCGTAAGGTGTTACAAACAGTGGTGAACCCCTCTCCCACCCTTATTGGAGGTACTGCTTTGGGACGTCCCTTGCGTTGCTACTGGTGGTGCCCCAGAATGAAAGAGATGAGTAAAGGGAAATTTGTGTACTCACTGGTAAATTTCCTTTTTATCCTCTTTCATTCCACACCCGCCCTTCTGTTGCCCTTCTGTTGTGT
>CM051234.1:42603607-42702590 GCA_027917425.1 Gastrophryne carolinensis
TACTGACCCTTCCTATTCTTTGTCTTATTCCTTACTGACCCTTCCTATTCTTTGTCTTATTCCTTACTGACCCTTCCTATTCTTTGTCTTATTCCTTACTGACCCTTCCTATTCGTTGTCTCATTCCTTACTGACCCTTCCTATTCGTTGTCTCATTCCTTACTGACCCTTCCTATTCGTTGTCTCATTCCTTACTGACCCTTCCTATTCTTTGTCTTATTCCTTACTGACCCTTCCTATTCGTTGTCTCATTCCTTACTGACCCTTCCTATTCTTTGTCTTATTCCTTACTGACCCTTCCTATTCTTTGTCTTATTCCTTACTGACCCTTCCTATTCGTTGTCTTATTCCTAACTGACCCTTCCTATTCTTTGTCTTATTCCTTACTGACCCTTCCTATTTGTTGTCTTATTCCTTACTGACCCTTCCTATTTGTTGTCTTATTCCTTACTGACCCTTCCTATTCTTTGTCCTTTTCCTTACTGACCCTTCCTATTCGTTGTCTTATTCCTTACTGACCCTTCCTATTCGTTGTCTTATTCCTAACTGACCCTTCCTATTCTTTGTCTTATTCCTTACTGACCCTTCCTATTTGTTGTCTTATTCCTTACTGACCCTTCCTATTTGTTGTCTTATTCCTTACTGACCCTTCCTATTCTTTGTCCTTTTCCTTACTGACCCTTCCTATTCTTTGTCTTATTCCTTACTGACCCTTCCTATTTGTTGTCTCATTCCTTACTGACCCTTCCTATTCTTTGTCTTATTCCTTACTGATCCTTCCTATTCGTTGTCTCATTCCTTCCTATCCATTATTAGAGGGGTCCCCAGCCCTCCTCCATTAGGCCATGTTTTTGATGGATCCCCACCCAGATGTAATTAGTAATGAGTGCAGCAGCAGCAGAGCTATAGAGAAAGCTATGTGGAGGCCCACAAACATGACGTGTTGGCAGGCCTTGCTGAGAAGGGTTTGGGAATATTCCCTTATTATAACAGTGAGAACCGAGCGCCCAAACTGCAACCCAAAACTTTATTTAAGTGCCAACCTGGTGCCAAGGGAGAGATGAGAAATCCCATAACTACGTGTATTGGAAAGATGATGGGGGCCCACAGATAGGGCTCTGAGTGCTGCCTCTGCCATAGGTTCACCACCACTGCCTTATAATATGCCTTACTGAAGCTTCATATCCTTTGTCTTATACTTTATTGACCCTTCCCATCCCTTGCATTATTCTTTCTTTCCTGACCCTTACTGTCTTATTTCTTACTGACCCTCCCTATCCCTTGTCCGTTTCCTTACTAAACCTTCCTATTACTTATAATATTCTTTATTGACCCTTCCTTTCCCTTATAATATTCCTTACTGACCTGTCCTATCCCTTGTTTTTTACTTACTGGCCTTTTGTTATTCCTTATTGAGCCTTCCTATTCACTGTATTTTTCTTTGTGGACTCCTCCTATCACTTGTCTTATATCTTATTTCCTGACCATCCTTCCTTTCCATTGTCTTATTTCCTATGCACCCTTCCTTTCCCTTGTCTTATTTCCTGACCACCCTTCCTTTCCCTTGTCTTATTTCCTGACCATCCTTCCTTTCCCTTGTCTTATTTCCTGACCATCCTTCCTTTCCCTTGTCTTATTTCCTGACCATCCTTCCTTTCCATTGTCTTATTTCCTGACCATCCTTCCTTTCCATTGTCTTATTTCCTGACCATCCTTCCTTTCCATTGTCTTATTTCCTGACCATCCTTCCTTTCCCTTGTCTTATTTCCTGACCACCCTTCCTTTCCCTTGTCTTATTTCCTGACCATCCTTCCTTTCCCCTGTCTTATTTCCTGACCATCCTTCCTTTCCATTGTCTTATTTCCTGACCATCCTTCCTTTCCATTGTCTTATTTCCTGACCATCCTTCATTTCCATTGTCTTATTTCCTGACCATCCTTCCTTTCCATTGTCTTATTTCCTGACCATCCTTCCTTTCCCTTGTCTTATTTCCTGACCACCCTTCCTTTCCCTTGTCTTATTTCCTGACCATCCTTCCTTTCCCCTGTCTTATTTCCTGACCATCCTTCCTTTCCATTGTCTTATTTCCTGACCATCCTTCCTTTCCATTGTCTTATTTCCTGACCATCCTTCATTTCCCTTGTCTTATTTCCTGACCATCCTTCCTTTCCATTGTCTTATTTCCTATGCACCCTTCCTTTCCCTTGTCTTATTTCCTGACCATCCTTCCTTTCCATTGTCTTATTTCCTGACCATCCTTCCTTTCCCTTGTCTTATTTCCTGACCATCCTTCCTTTCCCTTGTCTTATTTCCTGACCATCCTTCCTTTCCCTTGTCTTATTTCCTGACCATCCTTCCTTTCCCTTGTCTTATTTCCTGACCATCCTTCCTTTCCCTTGTCTTATTTCCTGACCATCCTTCCTTTCCATTGTCTTATATTCTGACCATCCTTCCTTTCCATTGTCTTATTTCCTGACCATCCTTCCTTTCCATTGTCTTATTTCCTATGCACCCTTCCTTTCCCTTGTCTTATTTCCTGACCATCCTTCCTTTCCATTGTCTTATTTCCTGACCATCCTTCCTTTCCCTTGTCTTATTTCCTGACCATCCTTCCTTTCCCTTGTCTTATTTCCTGACCATCCTTCCTTTTCATTGTCTTATGTCCTATCCACCCTTCCTTTCTCTTGTCTTATTTATTATTGACCCTTCCTATCCCTTTGTTATACTTTTTATTGTCCCATACTATACCTTTATTTTGTTTCTTATTGACCCTTCATATCCCTTTTCTTTTTCATTATTGACCTTTCCTGTTCCTTCTCTTCCGGACCTTTCTACCCTTTGGCTTATTAGTTACTCAACCTCGAAAGACGATCAGCCAGCACTCCAAAAGATATTGTATTCAAATCCAACAGGTCGATATTTACAGCAAAGACCAAAAAGATCCAACAAAATCCAACGTTTCGGTGCGTCTAGCGCCCCTTCATCAGGTAGCAACAACATTATTGTTTATTATTTTTGTTTATTATTATTATTTTATTTTTGTTTGTTTGTTTATTATGTTTGTTTATTATGTTTGTTTATTATTGTTTATTTATTATTGTTTATTATTATTATTTAACATCATTAGCCTTGTTGTTGCTCCCTGATGAAGGGGCGCTAGACGCCCCGAAACGTTGGATTTTGTTGGATCTTTTTGGTCTTTGCTGTGGTATCGACCTGTTGGATTTGAATACAATATCTTTTGGAGTGCTGGCTGATCGTCTTTCTTGTTTGTTTGCGGCGCCACCACCGGCCACAGCACCCACTACAACGCTGTTTTTGGTAAGAGTGCTTCTGTTGAATCTGACATTAGTTACTCAACCTCCTTACCTCTTGTCTTATTCTTTATTGAACATTCCTATCACTTGTCTTATTCCTAAGGAGAGCTATGACGAGACCTGCACCCAGAATTCCTAGGTGGGGTGAGGGAAAGTCATTGGCACTTAGAGGGTGGATGGAAGATGCTTCCAACTGACCTTTGGGTTTGGGGGTAGAGGACAGAGGGCTGTGTGACAAAGCAATGACCGTCCTGGGAAGATAAGCCTTTTCCATATCAGCACTACCAGTTGAAAACAGGTATAGTACATTGTCAGAGATGGCAAATCACCCGTTTTTCAGGGAGTCACCTGGTTTTGCCCCCCCCCCCCCTGCACAAGTCACCCAGTGAAACTACAATTCACCCTGCAAAACATGAATTACTTCCTTCTCCCCATTGACTGGCTGACTGAGATCTCCAACCCATGCGCTATTGGCTAGCAGACACCACTAAATGATTGGCCAGCCATCCAGCCCCTCACTATTGGCTGCCTGTAGAGTGTAGAGTAGGGTAGAGTAAGGCCAGAATTACTATGTAAGCATTATGCATTTAAAGTGGACCAAAACCCAGGATTTTGGCTACCTGATCGGGGGAGCCCCGCTGTGTGACCCCCCCCCCCCCCCCCCCCCAGATCGCCACAGCCAACTCACCTTATCCCGGTCCCATGGCGAGTCTAAGAGCATCGGCTCTGACATCCACATCCTCCATTTCCCTCTAGCAGTGCGCATGCCAGGCATTTGTGAACGACCGGCGCGGGCACGCTCCCTGATAGAGGGAGGTGGAAGATGCAGCCGTCAGAGCCGCTGCTCTTAGACGCGCCGTGGGACCAGGGTAAGGTGAGCTGCTGCAGCGATCTGGGGATGGTTTCACACAGCGGGGCACCCCCGATCGGGGTTCCCCCAGGGAAAGGAACAAAACCCAGGATAGTCAAAACTTTTGACTATCCTGGGTTTTGGTCCACTTTAAAACCCTTATACACCTGCAATTTGCTATGGTGGTGATAAACTATGACTAAATCACATCCCTAAACCACACTCCCACCACACCTATCACCCTGCAAACTGGTCTCCTAGGTTGGCATCTCTGCAGTTTGGCTGTAGAGAAAAACAGGACATGTATGGGGAAGAGGGGAGAATGTAGTTCGTTACAAAGATGAGATAATAAAGTCATTGAATAGGAATAAGAAGGATAAGCCAGGTGAAGGAATGTACATAGGCCCTTATTTAAGAAGGGATAGCGTCAGGTAGCGCCTGGTTAATGAGAGATAGCGACAGATAGCGACTGGTCAACGCCGGACACGGCACGCAATTACACATTTATCAAGCAGAATCTGTTTAGCGACTGGAATAGCGCCATGTAGCGTCTGATTCATCATTTTCACAGCCTCAGCGAACAGCGCCAGCGTTCAGCCTTGCACAGCGCCAGGTATGACCTCTCGCTACCTGTCGCTCTCCCATACATTTCAATGGACGATCCTTTTCTTCTCTTTAAACAGGGTTTTTGTTTTTTTTTTTACAAAAAAATCACAATTAATTCTTTGACCTCTTCTGTCATTGAAAAGGCAGTTTTTTCATAATTTTTTCATTTTTTATATATTTCCTCAGAAATGACATTACAGGTCTGCCATTAAAGTGTTCATGTTACAATGTTCCTACAATGTAATTCCATATGTTTTCGCTTTGTTACTAGTTGATAGATGCTGGAAAAGACACTTTAAACACACCGCCTCCTGCGCTCTGGGCTTCAAACAACAATTTTTCAGCGCCAGAGATTTGTGAGGCTGTTTTTTGCTGAATATGGTGTGAGTCGGTCGCTATGAGCAGTCGCTAACATGCGCTCCCATACAGCGCTGTACTGCTCAAATAGCGACTCCTCACAATGTATTCAACATTACTGAACAGCGACTGAGTTGCTATAAAGTAGCAACCCAGCAGGATGAGATGAGACTCCACATGTACAATACAACACTTAAATGGCGGGGTTGGCTGACATACGTGGCCCATCCATGTCATATATGAGATCCATTAGTCATACAACTTCAAGGCTTCCTATTAGTAAGATTTCCCGCTTCCTATTAGTAAGATTTCCCGCTTCCTATTAGTAAGATTTCCCGCTTCCTATTAGTAAGATTTCCTGCTTCCTATTAGTAAGATTTCCCGCTTCCTATTAGTAAGATTTCCCGCTTCCTATTAGTAAGATTTCCCGCTTCCTATTAGTAAGATTTCCCGCTTCCTATTAGTAAGATTTCCCGCTTCCTATTAGTAAGATTTCCCGCTTCCTATTAGTAAGATTTCCCGCTTCCTATTGGTAAGATTTCCCGCTTCAGTCTCAAACTGCCTCCCTACACTCTGCCATTAATGAAATGAAGTAACTGAATCAGGGAATTTATTCTTCTATTTCTCTCCCCCGCACCCAAAATATGTGATAACAATGGGAGTAATAGATGCACAATCAGAGCTGATTAATACGTTTATTGGGTTTGCATAAAACATTTTGCTTTCTATTTACTGAAGTCCCTTGGCGCAGAGAAAACATTGGAAGATGCATAATGCAGGAGCCAGAGAGAGATACAACTATCCCGGGATCAGGTCCTGGGCCATTTCCCTCTCGGTCCTAGGCGTGGGGGAGAAGTCGATGCCTGAATTTAGGAGCATGCTGCATTTCAGTATTGGTATTTTTATATTTTCTGTTGAATGGCTGACTAGCACAACATAAAGGAGAGGTCTTGTCTCGTTGTCAGGTTTAGGTGTTACGCTATGGTCAGTCTTATGTCTGAGGAGGTCCAGTGTAGAGCATCAGGTAAGCAGACAGGCCACATTGGTGCTATACATTGATACCTGGACCCTGCCAGTCGCCCAATATGCACATCAACGCAGTGGCAGACTGGGGCCAAAAATCAGCCCCGGGATTTTACCAGCCCCTGGCCGGCCTGAGTCATCCTTGCTGAGCCCCCCCCCCCCCACCATGATGCCGGGGCTATAGCATTGGGGGCTGGAGTTCCTTGGTTTGTGGGTACAAGGGGCTGAGTGAGAGACTAAGGGGGCAAGGATTTAATATGGGTGCAAAAAAGCAGCAGCCCAGCTGGCCTCAAAAGAGTACAGCCCACCAGGCATTGTCCCAAGTCTCCCTATGGCCAGTCTGTGGGTATCTAACCAGACCTAGAGTCTTATATATGCTAGGTCTGGTTTTGGTCCACATGGACAGCCCTGCAATCAAAAAGACTGGCTGCTGGCCTGCTCCCTGGGCATTCTATGTGGCATTGGTGGGACACAGTATTGTTTAAAGGTGCAGTTGCATATATTGCTTAGGTAGGCCATGATATGCTAAAACGGGCACTTGGGTGGTATAGGTGGTCCCCAGGGGTGTATAAGCGGTGAGGCAGATGGTCTGTCAGATTGCATAAAAATGCCAAGACAGGGCACTGTGTTAGTGACCCATTAAAGGAGCAACATAGGAGCCTATGCTAGCCACGTGGCCATGTCTGGTACAAGTTCATGCTGGAAGGACTATAAAGAAACTGAAAAGCCTCAGATGCAAGCCAGAGCTGCTGATGTCACATGGTAAACTCAGCTTTGCTGGTGGCTCCAATGACAAACGCCGGCCGGCTACCCTACAGATGTGCGCAATGCTGCACCCGGCCTTTCTGAATGGCTGGACGGCAAGAATGAATGCCGGTGATGCGCCAGCCGACACGTCACCCAGAACCTCTGAGACCAGCCAATCGGCGATCTAGGAAGAGCTGGGTGTGTGTTGCCTATTTTCCAGCCATACTGTACTCACCTACCTCTCTTTTCAGTGCCATATATCAAGCCATCTCCCAGTTCCACAGCTCAGCTACACTCACTCATCCCCCACCCAGCTCCACTACCAGCTCCACTCACTCATCCCCCACCCAGCTCCACTCACTCATCCCCCACCCAGCTCCACTACCAGCTCCACTCACTCATCCCCCACTCAGCTCCACTACCAGTTCCACTCACTCATCCCCCACCCAGCTCCACTCACTCATCCCCCACTCAGCTCCACTACCAGCTCCACTCACTCATCCCCCACCCAGCTCCACTCACTCATCCCCCACTCAGCTCCACTCCCAGCTCCACTCACTCATCCCCCACCCAGCTCCACTCACTCATCCCCCACTCAGCTCCACTCACTCATCCCCCACCCAGCTCCACTCACTCATTCCCCACTCAGCTCCACTGCCAGCTCCACTCACTCATCCCCCACCCAGCTCCACTCACTCATCTCCCACTCAGCTCCACTCCCAGCTCCACTCACTCATCTCCCACTCAGCTCCACTCCCAGCTCCACTCACTCATCCCCCACTCAGCTCCACTCCAGCTCCACTCACTCATCCCCCACTCAGCTCCACTCCAGCTCCACTCACTCATCCCCCACTCAGTTCCACTCACTCATCCCCCACCCAGCTCCACTCACTCATCCCCCACTCAGCTCCACTACCAGCTCCACTCACTCATCCCCCACTCAGCTCCACTCACTCATCCCCCACCCAGCTACACTCACTCATCCCCCACCCAGCTACACTTATTGACTTCCCTAGCAACACCCATTCATCCCACACTCATTCACCACCTAGCTCCACTCACTTATCCTTCACCCAGCTTCACTCATTTATCTTGTCATCTAGTTTCACTAATTTATCCCCCACCTAGCTCCGCACATACATCTTCCCTGTCCATCTCTACTCATTCTGTGGAGTCAGGTTGGGTGAAAAAATACCAGTTGCATTTAAAGCAGACCACCCAGCCAAAAAGGCCTGCAGTAGCCCTTAGGAGAACTGTTTCCCAAACTCTCTAGCACCCCACTTTGGGATTTTCACATTTAAACAAATTCCAAAGGCAAACCCAGTTTACACCCTTAAACTGCTTTCATAACCCATGTGACCGCTGGCAGGGTTCAGCGTAGCACGGCACCACAGCAGGTGCACATCTGCCCAGCAAACCTAACTGGTTTCCTGCAGGGAAAGGAAGGCGCAGATGAGGCTGCCATAGTTCTAAACACAGGGAATAAGTATTACAACCAAATTAGGGTTTCCTAAAAGGATACCACTGAACAGGTATCCCATATCGGCCCAGGAAGGTCAAGGGGGGGGGGGGCAGCCTATGGACCATTTTTTACTTTGGTCAATTTTGTAGCTGACTTCAAAATTAAAGTTTTAAATAGTACTACAAGGGTTAACAATAGTATTAGGTCTACACAATCTGACATGTGACCCTCTCATCAGTCCAGGTACTGGTTTGCTATACACAAAAGATCATTTACATGCTAGGGTTCCCCTGGTAAACTTCCTGGTCACAGGTGCTACTGGCCCTATTTTTCATGCTACTGTGTGAAAGGATTTTTTTTCTACCTGTGCATGGATGAGCATATCAGATTCTGGTGGATTGACTGAGATCCCACTGCTGACACCAGCTATAAAACCTGACCAGGACTGAATTACGTGTGGTGGAAGCCCCCATACATACCTGAATCTCAAGTATATGGCATCTACAAGCCAAGACGCCAAGAGATGCTGAGCTGCTGCTGCTTCTTCAGCGGTGGAAGCACAGGGGCAGGAGCCACTTGAACCAAGCCCTGAACCTGACACAACTCCTGTAACTCCTGTCTCCCCTGATACACAGCTTACATGGGGGATGCAAAGGAAAAATATACATTTCCTAAATTATGGCATTTTGTTTACCAATAATTCTAACTAAAGGAGCAGTTTGGGGAATGTAATGGAGTAGTGTAATGTTTCGAGTTCTTCATTAGTGAGGACTTAATGGCTGAATAAAGGGGGCATTCCAAAGGGGGGGGGGGGTGAACTTTTAGAAGACTGTTCTCTTGTTGATGGACTTTGTTGAAATAAACCATTTGACCTGAACCCCCTTGTGTTATGCCTGGGTTTGATGCCCAGAAAATCCCACACAGTGTTGCATACAGGGTGGCCTATAGGCATATGGGTGGTGTATGGGTGGCTTAAAGAGCACACAATTGGGTGAGCCACAGTTGTATGAAAGGGCCCTTGGATAGTATGGGTGGTCTCTAGTGTGATAGAAAGGACCTTTGATGGTATAGGTGGATACACTTTGATGGCAAAGCAGGTGGCAGGGTGGTGGCTAAAAGGGTGGGGCTTGGATGGTACCCTTAGAAAGTATAAGTGGACTATGGGGGTGGTACCCTTGGATGTTATATGTAGAATATGATGGGTAGTATCCTTAAATGAATTAGTGGGCCACAGGGTGGTAGGTTGTGCACTTGAATGGTATCATTGTACACAGTGTGCGAGGTATCCTTTGATGATATACCTAGGCTATGGGCGGTAGTAATCGTTGGTTGGCATGGATGGACTAGCAAGAGTGGATGGTACCCTTGGATTGGGTTATAGGGTGATGGGTGGTACCCCATGGAATGTACTGGGGTGGTAAATTGGATGGCATAAGTTGGTCATAAGAAATCCCTTAAGGGGGCCTGGAGCTCACCCAAAACACCCTGTTCCACCCTAATTAAAGCCTCTTAGTAGTTGGAGGCCCACTGGTCTCACAATCGGTCGCAATAATGCCCGGCAGAATACAGCAGTGCGATAAAAGACTTTATTGGCTCTATGTACAATGAACTGCCAGCCACTGTTTCATTTCAATACATTCATAAATAGAGACTGGGTGACAGACGGGCGATCGGGAGGGATCCCAAGCTCGTGTTACAAAGTGGGGTACCGGGGGGGAGGCGCTCAGTAGAACTGGTGTTTGCTTTGCTGTTGCTGCCTGTTGGCCATGTGCATGAGTCTGAGGAGGAGGTTGCTGGCCGAGCCGTCCATCTGCGTCATGTTCTGATCGGGGGAGACCTGTCGCTGGTCGCTCTCATCATCCAGGCAGCTGGAATCCAGAGTGCAGCTATCTGCAGGGGGGGACAGCAATAGCCAATTAGATAAAACATTACAAACAATTCCAAACGTGTGCTCTGATATGGAGCTTGTACAAAAAGAAAAGTTATACTCCGCACCACCGTACAATTAATAGCTGGGTGCAGGCGGAATGCAGGACCTCCCCACAGACCGAGCAGGAGCAACAATATATGCCAGAAATTGGGGTCTCTAGAAAAGCCCCACCAAATCCTGCAAACAAATACAGCCGCACTGCCTGAGTAAAATCAATCACCCTTTATTGATTATTATGGGTATGCAAAAATTGATATAACTTCACACTAAATACACACATTTAAAAACATTAAAACATACTGGACCTCCGGATGAGATAATTACTGGCTCTCTAACATAAATCAATAAGATCCCATACAAAAAAATATATATACAAGATTCACAAAGTTATATCAATTTTTGCATACCCATAATAATCAATAAAGGGTGATTGATTTTACTCAGGCAGTGCGGCTGTATTTGTTTGCAGGATTTGGTGGGGCTTTTCTGGTGGCCCCAATTACTGGCTAATATGGAGCTTGGACATTGTATCGTTCATAAACAGGCTTAGAGTTTTGCTTCTGACAGTTGATGGAGCGGGAACTTCGGGTGACCAATAGTATCACAGAAAAGCCATAGGAAGATCCAGGAGAATTCCTGCTGGGTCACACTACTTTGGGGATGGGCTGCTTCTTTTAATACTCCCCTATCCAATCCCTGTGTCACTAGTCCCCCCAGTCCCCCTGTACCCCCAGTTTATGTTCTGCCTCCAGTGCAATAGCCTCAGCATTATGGATGTGGAGGCCATACCTAACCCTGCCACATTATCTGCTCTACTATACTAAAGCTTCAGTACTATTAATTTAAAGTGGACCAAAACCCAGGATTTTGACCCCCGATCGGGGGTGCCTCGCTGCGTGAAACTCACCAGATCGCCGAAGCCAACTCACCTCTTCCCAGTCCTACGGGGCATGTGCGGCCACTCGTCCAATCAGCGTGCTCGGAGCCGTTGATGTTACACCGTCTAAGTCTTTGTCTAAGGCCAGCGGCTCCGAGCGTGCTGGCGGCTGCATCTCCCACTACCCTCTAACAAGGAACGTGCCGTTGAGCGAGCCGGCCATTGACAAATGCCTGGCGCAGGCATGCGCCATGCTAGAGGGATAGCGGGGATTGCGGTTGCGGCTCACGCATGCGTTGTTGGACCGGGAAACAAGGTAAGTGAATAGGGCGACCTGAGGGGGTTTCACACAGCGAGGCATCCTGATTTTGGATGCCCCGGGGGGAGGGAATTGATCGGCCTGGGAATCCTATAGATTTATTAGTGGGGGGGTCCCCAGAGTATTAGTCAGGCAAAGATTCGAAATGGTGCCCCCCACCTCTTTGGTGCCCCCCCCCCCGACCTGCTGCACCCTGGGCAGGTGCCCCCCTGCTTCCCCCTAGCCACGCTCCATCCATTAGGGGGCACACAGTATGTTCTTTCCTCGTGACATCCTACAGTCTTGCACAGGACGCCTTCCACTGTAAGGCCGTCCCTACATCCGCTATGGGATAAAGAGCCGGCCACCAGGGGGCAATTAGACTGATCTGCAGGGGCTTCTCTGGCTTCCGGGACATCCTATGGCCCCTCGATTCTTTTGCTCTGCTCCCCATCAAAACAAGTCAATTCCAAGTCTCAGATGACAAGCAATTCTGTCGTATCCTAATGAGGGTTCCTATATCTTCAGGTGACTTCAACTTTCATGTCCTTTACTGAAACCTGGCTCACTCCCTCTGATACAGCCTCACCCGCTGCCCTCTCATATGGGGGCTTACAGTTCAGCCACACCCCAAGATCAAGCAACAAACAGGGTGGAGGTGTTGACATCCTTCTGTCTGAATACTGCTCATTTAACCCAATCCCTGCTCTACCCTCCCTTTCCTTCCCTTCTTTTGAAGTTCACTGTGTCCATCTCTACTCTCCCTGTCACCTAAATATTGCCATTATCTATCGCCCCCATGGACCTGCCACTCTCTTTCTGGACCACTTCTCAACTTGGCTTCTCCACTTCCTGTCCTGTGACATCCTGGCTATAATCATTGGGGACTTCAACATACCCATACCCGTTGACACCAACAACCCTGCAACCACCAAACTATTATCCCTAACCACCTCCGTCGGCCTCAAACAATGGTCTACCAGCCCCACCCACAAAGATGGACATACGCTTGACTTTTACTCACCTCTGCTCTGTATCCAGTCTTTCCTCATCCCCACTTCCCCTCTCTGATCACAACCTACTAACACTCTCTTCCCTTACTACTACCCCCCCTGCACACAAACCTGCTATTCTTCGCAGGAACCTCAGAAGCCTAGACCTTCAATCTCTCTCCGAAGCTTTACATCCCTTTCACACCCTGCCCTCATTTACCAATGTAGACACTGCCGCTTCATACTACCATAATACACTAACTGCTGCCCTTGCTCCCCCTATCTACAGCCGCCCTCAGGCCAAAAAAGACAACCATGGCTTAACACTAACACTGCAACATTGAAACGGCATTCTCGAGTTGCTGAACGGCATTGAAGGAGAACTTCCTGTTATACAAGAAAGCCCTTCAGGAACTCAGGACTGCCCTTTCATCTGCTAAACAGGAATATTTCACATCACTCATATCAGCACAGGCCCGGAATCCAGAACAGCTATTTAACACTTTCAACTCCCTTCTCCCCCCACGCCACCTCCTCCATCCTCACAGCTAACGGCTGAGCAATTTGCCACATACTTCAAAGATAACATTGACAGGATTCAAAGTGGCTTCACCCCCCAGAACACCTCTTTCCTACCAACACCCCCCTGCCCCAACTCATTAACTCATTTCACAGTGTTAACTGCTCAAGGTCTCTCCTCCCCGGTCTCAAAGGCTCACCTGACCACCTGCTCCCTTGATCCTATTCCATCCCACCTTATCCCTCAACTGTCTCCATCTGTCATTCCTGCCTTTCCCTCCCCCTATAAGCAGCATGCTGTTATAACTCCACCCATCAAAACCCTCTCTGGACCCCTCTGCCCTCCCCAGTTACCCCAATCTCTCTGCTCCCTTTCTCATCCAAGCTTCTTGAACAGCATGTCCATACAGAACTTACCAACTATCTGTCTACAAACTCCCTCCTAGATCCCCTCCAATCTGGTTTCCGCTCATGTCACTCCACCGAAACTGCACTCACCAAAGTCACCAATGATCTACTAACAGCCAAATCCAAAGGCCACTACTCTGCTCTCATTGTTCTCGACTTATCATCTGCTTTTGACACTGTCGACCATGCTCTGCTTCTCAATATTCTTTCTTCTCTTGAAATCCAAGGTCTCGCACTCTCTTGGCTCTCCTCCTATCTCTCTCACCGCACATTTAGTGTATCTTACTCAAACACCATTTCCTCTCCCCGGCCTCTGTCTGTAGGGGTACCACAAGGCTCAGTCCTAGGACCCCGACTTTTTTCTATATACACTTCTGGTCTAGGACAACTAATAACCTCGCTAGGCTTGCAATATCACTTTTATGCTGACGACACTCAGATCTACCTCTCTGGCCCGAATCTCTCTTCTCTCCTCTCTCGCCTTCCTGACTGTCTAACAGCCATCTCTTCCTTCATGACATCTCGCTCTCTAAAACTGAACATGGACAAAACTGAACTAGTCATTTTCCCACCATCTCCCTCCCCTCCCCTCTCTAACACCACAATTTCTGTAAATAATCTTACAATAACTGCAACTCCCCAAGCTCAGTGTCTGGCCGTCATTCTGGACTCCTCTCTCTCGTTCACACTTCACATTCACTCCCTAGCCCCGCCTCCTGACATCTCCTGGCCCCGCCTCTTTCTCACATTTACTCTCTAGCCACCTCCTGTCGTCTCCAACTCAAAAATATCTCCCGCATCCGTCCCTTCCTCTCACCTGTCACCACTAAAATGCTAGTACATGCCTTGGTCATATCCCGACTGGACTACTGCAACACCCTCCTCTGTGGTTTGCCAACAAACAGACTGGCTCCCCTCCAATCTGTTCTAAATTTGCTGCTTGTCTCATCCATCTCTCCTCTCGCTTCTCCAGTGCTGCCCCACTCTGTCAATCCCTCCACTGGTTACCTGTCTCCCATAGAGCTCAGTTCAAACTTCTAACGCTAACCTACAAAGCTCTCTCCAGCCAGGCCCCTCCCTACATTTCATCTCTGATCCAATGTTACCAACCAAAGTGCAACCTCCGCTCTGCCTCTGACATTCTCCTGTCCTCTTCCTTGGTTACTTCCTCGCACTCCCGCCTTCAAGACTTCTCCCGTGCCTCCCCACTTCTCTGGAATGCACTCCCCCGCTCAATCCAGCGCTCTCCATCACTCCAAGCCTTTAAAGGTGCCCTCAAAACTCACTTCTTCAGACAAGCATATAACCTGGCTTAAGCAATTTCTATTACCTTCAAATGGCACATGCAGCCCAACTCAAGCTCTACCACTTGTGACCCCGCCCCCTTTGTCTCCACCCCCATCCTTTATACTGTAAGCTCGCAAGGGCGCGTCTCTCTCTCCTACTGTGTCCTGTGCTCACAACACCTGGTTTTAACCTGTTCTCTGTACTATATGTTTTACCCTGTCTGTAATCACACCTTGTAAAGCGCTACAGAAGTTGATGGCGCTATATAAATAAACAATAATAATAATAATAATAATAAATTGGTGACCATGATTTTGATTGTAAGTATACAGGTAAGTATAACCTACCTAGCCATTATAAGTGGCAATGTTGGACCGGGAACGCATAGGGCCCCCCAATAGAACTGACTCTGGGGGCCCACTAACACCTAGATGCAGCTATTATTATCATATTTTCAGTGCCCATGCACAGAGATATTATGCCAAACTGTATTCTCTCTTGTTACAAATACGCTATACATATTATTATTATTAGTAGTAGTAGTAATAATAATAAAAATAATAATGTTTATATAATCTTCTATAGCACTTTACAAGGTATGATTACAGACATATTCAGGTTTTGGTGATGAAAACCCTCAAAGGGGCCTCTGGGTCCATGAATTCCCTGGTAAGCCTTTGAGCCAGAGCGAGCCTGGCGAGCGGAATTACTGCCGAAAAAGCAGAGACGCCATTTTTAGTATGTGTCCGTTCATCATGTATCCAGTGATCTGGCTTCCATGTACTCAGGGTCGGATGGCCCATCAGAGCGCCCTCCAGTGGGCCCCAGACACTGACCCAGGGCCAACATCAAGGCTGTAATGAGGGTCTCAGACAAACACAGTTCTCTGAGCTTCAGGGAGTTACATTTGGAATTTGGTCAATAAACAGCAGATTCTACTATTTGTGTTTTAGCTGAAGGGTGGGCCCAAGGTGCTCTGTTCCGACACTGCATATACTGTTTTGGGGGTTATTCATCAAGGGATAGCGCCTCGTAGCGGCAGGCAGCTTCTGGCGAACACCCGGCGCTGTACACAATACCACATTTATGAAGGCGATTCTGGTGAGCGCCTCTAACAGCGCCATGTAGCGTCCGATTCATCATTACAGGCGGCTCAGCGTATAGCGCCGGCGCCCTAGCTTCCAGAGCTTCAGGTATTACCTGTCGCTATTAATAAATCAGCCTCCCCGTCTTCCCCCCCCCCCCCCGGGGCATCCAGATCGCTGTGTGAGACCCCCCCAGGCTTCCTGAAAACTCACCTTTGTTCCTCATTCAATGGTGCACGAGCAGTGGCGGCATCCCCGCATCCCTTTAGCAGGGCCCGTTCCAGGGATTTGTGATTGGCCGATGCTCCATGTTAGAGGGAAGCGGGGGATGCGGACGCCAGAGCGCGTGCTGATTGGACGAGAGGCTGTGCATGCGCCAAAGGGTGAGTGAGATCGGGAGACCTGGGGGGTTGCACACAGTGGGACATCCCCAACAGGGATCCAAATAAGAGGATAGTCAGGATCCTGGGTTTTGGTCCACTTTAAGGAGGAATGGAGATAATAAGAGAGAGAGAGAGAAACAGAGGGATTGCAAAAAAAGAAGCAGGGTAAAAGGAGGGAATGTGATAAAGAGAGACACAGGGGGTGTTGGGAAAAAAGAGGCAGACAAGAAAAAGGAGGAAACATTGAAAAGAAAAAAAAAGAGAAACTACGAGAAGGAGAAATGATGAGAGAATGAGAGAAAGATAGAGGGAGTGCGCTAAAGAGAAGAGAGAATGAAAAGAAGAAACAGTGACAAATGGGGAAAGAATGGGATATAAACAAAGAAAAAATGGAAGTAGAAATGTGAAAAAGAAAAATATGCGGGGAAAACTAAGGAGGAGAAATGTGTTAAAGCAAAATTTTGAAGGGAACGTGAGAATGTGAGAAATATGTAGGGAGTGGGGGATGGGAGGGGGGCGTTAAAACAGAGGAAGCAGAGAGGGAATATGAAAAAGTGAGAAAGACAGAGGTAGTGTGGTAAAGAGAAGAGGGGATGAAAGGAAAACAGTCACAGTTGGAAAGGAAAGGAAAAACAGTCACAGTTGGAGGGAATGAAAGAAAGAAAGAAGGAGGGAATGTAAAAATGCAAAAAAGGAGGAGGAAATGTGAAAAAAGAAAAGGAGGGGGAAAAAAGGAAGAGGGAAAGCAAAAATATAGCAGAAATAGGAAAATTAGAGAAAGGAATGTTAACAAGAGAGGAAGAGGAAGAAAAGTGAGAAAGAGGGGGTAATGCGAAAAAGAAAAAAAGGAAGGAATAGGGAAAAGAGAAAGAAGAAGGGCTTGGAAAAAAAGAGAGAAAGAAGAGAAGAATGTGAAAAAGAGAAAAAGACAGAGGAAAAGTTCAAAGAGAGAAAAAGGAAATGTGGAAATGAGAGAAAGAAGGAGGAAATGTGGAAAAGAGAGAAAGAAGGAGGGAATGTGGAAAAGAGACAAAGAAGGAGGGAATGGGGAAAATAGAGAAAGAGGAGGGAATATAGAAAGAAAAGAAAAAATGGAATGGGAAATGAGAGAACAAAGGAGGGAATGTGGAAAAGAGAGTGCAAGAGAGAGAAAAGTAAAAAATGTTGAAAGGGAAGTGGGAAGGAGATTTTTTTAAAATAGAGAAATAAGGAAGGGATGTGGAAAAGAGAGAAATAAATAGGGAAAAAACTGAAAAAATAGAAGGAATATGGAAAAGAGAAAGAAGAAGGGCTTGGGAAAAATAGAGAAAGAAGAGAAGAATGTGAAAAAAAGAAAAAGACAGAGGAAAAGTTCAAAGAGAGAAGAAGGAAATGTGGAAAAGAGAGAAAGCAGGAGGAAATGCTGAAAAGAGAGAATGAAGGAGGGAATGTGGAAAATAGAGAAAGAGAAGGGAATATGGAAAGAAAAGAAAAAATGGAATGGGAAATGAGAGAACGAAGGAGGGAATGTGGAAAAGAGAGTGCAAGAGAGAGAAAAGTAAAAAAATGTTGAAAGGGAAGTGGGAAGGAGATTTTTTAAAAATAGAGAAATAAGGAAGGGATGTGGAAAAGAGAGAAATAAATAGGAAATGTGGAAATGAGAAAGAGGGGAATGTGGAAAAGAGAGACATAAGGAGGAATAGTGGAAAAGAGAAAGAAGCAGGGAATGTGAAAAAGAGAGAAAGACGAAGGAAATGTGGAAAACAGAGTGCAAGAGAGAGAGAGAGAGAGAAGTAAGAAATGTTGAAAGGGGAATGAGGAAAGGAGATATTTTTACAAATAGAGAAAGAAGGAGGGAACGTGCAAAAAAAGGAAGAAGAAGGGAATGTGGAAAAGAGAAGGGGGAAATGTGCTAAAGAGAATGAGGGGAATGTGTAAAAGAGAGAAAGAAGGAGGGAATGTGGAAAAGAGAAAGAGGAGGGGGAAATGTGCAAAAGAGAATGAGGGGAATGTGTAAAAGAGAGAAAGAAGGAGGGAATGTGGAAAAGAGAAAGAGAAGGGGGAAATGTGCTAAAGAGAATGAGGGGAATGTGTAAAAGAGAGAAAGAAGGAGGGAATGTGGAAAAGAGAAAGAGAAGAGGGAAATGTGCAAAAGAGAAAGAGGAGGGGGAAATGTGCAAAAGAGAAAGAGGGGAATGTGGAAAAGAGAGAAAGAAGGAGGGAATGTGGAAAAGAGAAAGAGAAGGAGGGAATGTGGTAAAGAGAAAGAGAAGGGGGAAATGTGCTAAAAAGAAAGAGGGGTATGTGTAAAAGAGAGAAAGAAGGAGGGAATGTGAAAAAGAGAAAGAGGGGAATGTGTAAAAGAGAGAAAGAAGGAGGGAATGTGGAAAAGAGAAAGAGAAGGGGGAAATGTGCTAAAGAGAATGAGGGGAATGTGAAAAAGAGAGAAAGAAGGAGGGAATGTGGAAAAGAGAAAGAGAAGGAGGGAATGTGGTAAAGAGAAAGAGAAGGGGGAAATGTGCTAAAGAGAAAGAGGGGAATGTGTAAAAGAGAGAAAGAAGGAGGGAATGTGAAAAAGAGAAAGAGGGGAATGTGTAAAAGAGAGAAAGAAGGAGGGAATGTGGAAAAGAGAAAGAGAAGGGGGAAATGTGCTAAAGAGAATGAGGGAAATGTGTAAAAGAGAGAAAGAAGGAGGGAATGGGGAAAAGAGAAAGAAGCAGGGAATGTGTAAAAGAGAGAAAGAGGAGAATGTGGAAATGAAAGTGAAAGGTAGTATAATCTTTAGCAGCAGATGATAGTGATGTAATGACTCACCATCGGTGCAGCAGATTCCGGGGGCGGCACACCGTCCTCCGCTGTTGCAGGCTTTGGCTCCGGCTTGGCAGGGGGAGGGGAGGTAGTTTTCCTGCACACAGCGCAGAGTCTCCGCGGTGCCGATGTAACAGCCCAGATCTTCTCCGCAGCAGATGTTGGGCCCGAAGCAGTTTCCTTTGTTGCCGGGTCCGCAGGGGATACACTGCAGGGAAAGAGCGGGGACATCAATGCCGGGACACTCCTCCCATCCCGCGCGCTCTGCTGCCTTCTCTTTTATGGTAATAAGAACAAAAACAATCACAGAGCTTCTTCTCCTACACTCTCCTTCACTACCTATTAAAGTGGACCCACACCCAAGCTATAAGATTCCAGGGCCACTGGATTAAGATTCGGGATGCCCGGCCGTATGACACCTCCGGCTCGCCCGGAAACTCACCAATGGAACATGCAAGAGATGCGGCCGCACCCCCGCTATCCCTTCAGCAGAAAGAAGGAGGGAAAGTGGAAAAGAGAGAAAGAAGGAGGGAATGTGGAAAGGAGAGAAGGGAAGGTAATGTGAAAAAGAAAAACAGGAGGGAATATGGAAAAGCTAAAGAAGGAGAGAATATGGAAAAAAACAAAACGAAGAATGGAATGGGAAAGAGCGAAAGAAGGAGGGAATGTGGAAAGGAGAGAAAGAAGGAGGAAATGTGGAAAGGAGAGAAGGGAAGGTAATGTGAAAAAGAAAAAAAGGAGGGAATGTGGAAAAGCTGAAGATGGACAGAATATGGAAAAAAAAAACAAAAGGAAGAATGGAATGGGAAAGAGAGAAAGAAGGAGGAAATGTGGAAAAGAAAGTGCGAGAGAAAGAGAAGTAAGAAATGTTGAAAGAGAGGAGAGAAGAACATTTTTTTTACAAATAGAGTAAAAAAGGAAGAAATGTGCAAAAGAGAGAAAGACGAAGGGAATGTGGAAAAGAGAGAGAGAGAGAGAAGGAGGAAATGTGCAAAGGAGAGAAGGGAAGGTAATGTGAAAAAGAAAAAAAGGAGGGAATATGGAAAAGCTGAAGGAGGACAGAATATGGAAAAAAAACAAAAGGAAGAATGGAATGGGAAAGAGAGAAAGAAGGAGGGAATGTGGAAAGGAGAGAAAGAAGGAGGAAATATGGAAAGGAGAGAAGGGAAGGTAATGTGAAAAAGAAAAAAAAGGAGGGAATATGGAAAAGCTGAAGGAGGACAGAATATGGAAAAAAAACAAAAGGAAGAATGGAATGGGAAAGAGAGAAAGAAGGAGGGAATGTGGAAAGGAGAGAAAGAAGGAGGAAATATGGAAAGGAGAGAAGGGAAGGTAATGTGAAAAAGAAAAAAAGGAGGGAATATGGAAAAGCTGAAGAAGGACAGAATGTGGAAAAAAAACAAAAGGAAGAATGGAATGGGAAAGAGAGAAAGAAGGAGGGAATGTGGAAAGGAGAGAAGGGAAGGTATTGTGAAAAAGAAAAAAAGGAGGGAATAAGGAAAAGCTGAAGAAGGACAGAATATGGAAAAAAAACAAAAGGAAGAATGGAATGGGAAAGAGAGAAAGAAGGAGGAAATGTGGAAAGGAGAGAAAGAAGGAGGAAATGTGGAAAGGAGAGAAGGGAAGGTAATGTGAAAAAGAAAAAAAGGAGGGAATGTGGAAAAGCTGAAGAAGGACAGAATATGGAAAAAAAAACAAAAGGAAGAATGGAATGGGAAAGAGAGAAAGAAGGAGGGAATGTGGAAAAGAAAGTGCGAGAGAAAGATAAGTAAGAAATGTTGAAAGAGAGGAGAGAAGAACATTTTTTTACAAATAGAGACAAAGGGAGGAAATGTGCAAAAGAGAGAAAGAAGAAGGGAATGTGGAAAAGAGAGAGAGAGAGAGAAGGAGGAAATGTGGAAAAAAAGAGAAAGGCAGAGGTAAAGTTGAAAGAGAGAAGGAGGGAATGTGGAAACGGGCTTGAGCGGATCCGATTGGACGAGAAGCCGCGAATGTGTCATAGGACCAGGAAGAGGTGAGTTTGTTTGGCCGATCTGGGGGCTTCACACAGTGAGGGGTGCCTGGGTGGGGGGGGGGCAAGGATAGTCAAAATCCTGGGTTTTGGTCCACTTTAAAGAGACATTGCAGGGTTAAAGGCGTTGAAAGGGTTAAATTAGCCTGCTGTCTGCTTGGATGAGGAGCGGCATCATTCATTAACCAGCACGCTGCATTCCCTGATAAACCCTATAGAACTTGCTCCCCTTCGCTGACTCATTTTTTAGGGTCCCCTAAATAATTCGACTTCTAAAGGGGACTGAGATAAGGAAACATGGACAGGAGAGTCATCATCTGATATTGAGGAGGCCATGGAGAAGGGAGAGAGCTCACTGGAAGATTTTAAGGAATATAAAGCATCCAGGAGAGGGTCTAACGCGAGTGGATCCAAGCGCATCCCCCGCTTCCCTCTAACAGGGAGTGTGCCCTCCCCGGATATTCACACATCCCTGGCGCGGGCACAGACCTTGCTAGAGGGATAGAGGGGAAAAGAAGGTAAGTTCATGGGCTACCTGGGGGTTTCACACAGCGGGGCATCCTAATTTTGGATGCCCCGGGGGGAAGGGAATCAATCGGCCCCTGGGTTTTGGTCGACTTTAAAGTGGATCAACACCCAGGGGGGATCTTATAGATTCCTGGGCCGATCAGATCCCTCCCCGCGGGGCATCCGAAATCAGGATGCCCCGCTGTGTGAAACCCCGCAGGACACCCAGAAACCTTACCTTATCCCCGTTCCAACAGCGCATGCGCGAGCCACGGCGGCATCTCGCGCTTTTCTCACGTTTGTGAATGGCCGGCCCTGTTAGAGGGAAGCGCGAGACGCGGCCTCCAGCGTGCTCAGAGCCGCTGTGGTTGTCCGTCGCTTGTCCGTACATACCACAGCGGCTCTGAGCGCTCTGATTGGACGAGCGCTCGCGTAGGAGCGGGGTGAGGTGACTTTTTTAGGGCGATCGGGGCGCCCCGCGGAAGTGGACCAAAACCCAGGACACTGAAAATCCTGGGTGCTGGTCCACTTTAAGTATTCTGCTGCATATTTTGGCATCCCATAGGCTACACATCCACCTGTCTCCTCTTCTATGGTAACATGTTACATAGTAATAATGTAGCTCAGATCCTCGCTGGATCTGTGTTCTTCTCTGTTACATTTCAATAATCTGTTCCTTCCTGAGGTTTCAGCAACCTTCACTAAAGTTTGCCTTGGTGTCCCGAATCTGCCCTGGAGTCTCATAGACTCCAGGGTGGGTTTTGGTCCACTTTAAGGGGCTGGTGGACAGTCTCTAGCCTGCTCAGGGACTTGTATTCCAAACCCGGTGTATACAGCACCCTTCCTCTCCCATCAACTAAAGAAATTCTTTTGTTCCAGGACCTACATGTGGGAGTCTTTTCCAGCCGGCCGAGGTAAGACCTGAGTTCTATGACATAAGTGTGGGCTTCCTGTCCAACTCACTAAGGAAAGATCTGTGCTACAAGACATACGTACGGGCCCTCTCCAGCTTTATTAGAGAAGACCTGTTTTCTACAACTAAGAGGCTGATTTATTAATAGCGCCAGGTAGCGACAGATGAGCGACTGTAGCAGTATTTTCACAGCGCCCGCTAGTAGTCGCTGTGCTTGGCCGTTGTTCGGTTGTTGACAGCGACTCAGTTGGTGTGCGGTAATGCTGAATATTGGGTGAGGAGTCACTATTTGACAGGTTCCGCGCTGTATGGGAGCGCATGATAGCGAATGGCCATAGCGAACGGCTCCCACCATATTCATTAACAAATCACACTCAAAAAATTCTCGCGCTGTGAAATGCATGTTTAAACCCCAGAGCGCTGGCGGCGATGGGTTAAAAGTAGTTTTTTAACCCCCAAACCACCATATTTTTGGAAACAAAAAGAAAACAAGCTTTTAAAAACATTTTGTAATATGAATACATTAATATCAGACCTGTAATATCAATTCTGCACAAATTTATTTTTTTTTATTTTTTACCATAAAAAAAAAAATAACATTGCAGAAGTGGTCACAGAATTTTTGACATTGAAAAAAAAAAAAAACATTAATAACAATTAATTATGAATATTTAAAGATTGCTCCATTGAAATGCATTGGAGAGCGCCAGGTAGCGAGAGGTCATACCTGTCGCTGTTCAAGGTCGCTCGCTGGCGCTGTGGGCTGAGGCTGGAATAATGATGAATGAGTCGCTATATGGCGCTATCTCAGTCGCTAAGCAGGATTGGCTTGATAAATGTGTGATTGTGGTGGGGAGCCGGCGTTCTTGTGGCGGTGACAGTCATTACCGTTCGCTCACCAGTCGCTACCTGGCGCTATCCCTTGTTAAATAAGGGCAAAGGTTTCCCAACTAGTTATACAAGTACGGAAAATCCATGGTCAGCAAACAAAAATATATAAACGCACTCTGGAAACTGAGGGTGCAAGACCAAGGGGAGTCCCAAATCCCCAAAATGTAACAGAGAAAAAGGCAAAGGGTCAGCACTCCTAAAGTCCAATACTTTAACAAAGACACTTTAAAAAATCTCCATATCAAAAAAAGGCAGCTAAAATACAATGTCAGACCCTGGCAAATGTGAAAAATGCCATGCAAGCTTACGCGTTTCGGACAGCTGGGGTACTTAATCAATGGAAAATCTATGACTTGCTGTCATCTAAACTCTACCAAAGCCTGATTTGTTCCATAAGCAGGAAACTGCTCTAAAAGTTGGTGAAAACTATGTATGTCCATTTTTGTGCCTAAAAGTTTGGTTTTGTTCATTTTTACACAGTTTTTTACACAGTTATAGATGACTAACAAATGTATCACCCAGAGGATAGTTGATATCATCAGAAAATGGTTAGGTACCCCTTTTCTAAGTGGGTTTCCAGTCCAGTGTTATAAGGGAAGACCTATGTTTCAGGATATATGTATCGGCTCTCTCTAGACTGCTGAGAGAAGACCTCTGCTCTAGGCCATGTGCATGAGCATCCCGTCAGCAGCATGCTGAAGAAAGACCTGTGTCCCAGGACATAGCTATGCCCTTACTCTGGAAAAAAAAAGACCTATATTCCAGACCAGGAGTATCCGCTCACTCTCAGGTCAAATAAGGAAAGACTTCCCCTCTAGCTTGCTAAGAGAAGACCTACAGATGGAGCATTTCTAGCAGTGGAATTGAGTTCTCCCAGCACAGAGCATTGGAGAGTTCAAGATAGCACAGTGTCAGTGTATTAAAGTGGACCAACACCCACCGGTGATCGGCCCGGGAATCTATAAGATTCCCGGGCCGATCACCTCCCTCCCCGCGGGACATCCGAGATCGGGATGTCCCGCGGGGTGAAACCCCCCCAAACACCCCAAACTCCTTACCTCAGTTTCGGCGGCGGCCGGCCGCCGCCTCCCTCGTACCCCTCTAGACGTGCGCGTGCCCGCGCCGGCCGTCTGTGAATAGCCGGCGCGGGCACACGCGCGTCAAGAGGGACGCGCGTGAGGCGGCGGCGGAGGAGCCGCTTGTCCGCGGCTTGTCCGTCGGCTCGGGGAGAGGTGAGTTCGGGGGGTTCGGGGGGGTTTCACACAGCGGGGCACCCCGATCGGGGGTGCCCCACCGAAGTGGACCAAGACCCAGGATAGTCAAAATCCTGGGTGTTGGTCCACTTTAAGTTTGATTTTAAAGAGGAACATCAGACCTTTTCTGATCCCCCTCTGATCCTCTCTAAACATCCCTCCCCCCTACGTCACTGCCTTTTGGATGTTATCTAAAATGCCAACATCTGGCAGCATTCCTGGCCACTTTGTACCCCCCCCCCCCCCCACTTATCCACTCAAACTTCACCATACCCACTCTTCCCCGCCCCTCTTCAAATTTCCAGCACCACTCTTCAAATCTTGCCCCCGAGGGGGCCTCCGAAATCAGGATGCCCCGCTCTGTGAAACCCCGCAGGACGCCCAGAAACCTTACCTTATCCCCGTTCCAACGGCGCAAGCGCGGGCCGTGGCAGCATCTCGCATTTCTCTCTAGCAGGGCGCACACCCATCCACAAACGGCCGGCGCGGGCGCGCTCCCTGTTAGAGGGAAGCGCGAGATGCCGCCTCCAGCGTGCTCAGAGCCGCTGTGGTTGTCCGTCGCTTGTCCTTACATACCACAGTGGCTCTGAGCGATCTGATTGGACGAGCGTTCGCGTAGGAGTGGGGTGAGGTGAGTTTTTTAGGGCGATCTGGGTGCCCCGCGGAAGTGGACCAAAACCCAGGATAGTGAAAATCCTGGGTATTGGTCCACTTTAATTCTGGGCGTCCTGTCAATGGCCAGCAACTTATGTCCCCTTTAACACTGGAACTGTCCCGGGTGCTGAAATGTAGAAGCAGAAAAGTCTCACATTACTGCATTGATCGGTGCAAGGAAAAGGGAATGGCGTAAATAAATGTGACGGGGCCTTGGTGTGTGAGCATTACCTGGGGCCCGTCCAAGGCTCATACAGTAAACGTTCTCTTTGCTTTTTTAACTTGCTTTTAACTGCTTGCAGCTAGACAAATAAAAACTGAAAAAGCTTTGTTTCTCTAAATGATACTAACAGGCTGATTCATCATTAGCGGCAGGTAGCGACAGATGAGCGTCTGTAGCAGGCATTTTCAGAGCGCCCGCTAGTAGTCGCAGTGCTCGGCCGTGAGTCGCTACTTTATAGCGACTCAGTCGCTGTTCAGTAATGGTGAATACATTGTGAGGAGTCGCTATTTGACCAGTACAGTGCTGTATGGGAGCGCCGGGTAGCGAGAGGTCATACCTGGCGCTGTGCAAGGCTGAACGCTGGCGCTGTTCGCTGAGGCTGTAAAAATTATGAATCAGACGCTACATGGCGCTATTCCAGTCGCTCAACAGATTTTGCTTGATAAATGTGTAATTGCGTGCCGTGTCCGGCGTTGACCAGTCGCTATCAGTCGCTACCTCTCATTAACCAGGCGCTACCTGACGCTATTCCTTCTTAAATAAGAGCCCAAGTGTATACAAAACTGCTAAATTAGGTGCAGGAGCAACAATGATTGGAGCCCCCTGACCTTCTGGGCCTTGGCACCCTTCACCCCTATAGTTACGCCCCTTGGAAGCAACATTGTACCACTGGTAAAGTCAACCAATTAGATACTTGAATTATTTTAAACTATGGAGTTGATTCAGAGCCTGGTGAGAAAGCACTTGTTTTTAGGAGAAAAAAAAATGTCATTCACTTTCATTGTCTCCCTTGGGATTCATTCAGAACCAGGTGAAAATGTACACCCGATAGACAATGAAAGTGAATGGCAGTTTTCTCTCCTAAAAATAAGTTATTTTTCTCATCAGGCTCTGAATCAACTCATATATATATATATATATATATATATATATATATATATATATATTTTAAATAAAGTATTGCTGCAGTCTTCCGTCTAATAATATGTCATTTTCCTGGCAATTGGTCACCTCTATGCTACATGAACCAGGAGAATTCATTTAATATTGCTGAGAGTAATTTTACATTCTATTACCACAATATAATGCAAATGTTGGTTTGCCACTCCTACATGCTTCCTAAGTAGTGACCCATATTGCAGACACTAACCTTCCCATGGCTGATGTCCCTGTAGATTCTCTCTATGGTTATACATATAAGCTGAGGCCTGTGCAGCTGACCTGTGACATTAAAGGCATCTCCAAGACTTTCCACTGCACCAAGTGCCACCAACTGGGCTGTTAGTCTATTAAGGTGGTGAGTTGTCACCAGTTTTACGGGGGTTACTGTCACTGAGGCTTAAATTAAAGCAATAATTAAAATGAGGGAAAAGGTTGGCTACACTGCTGCATATGGCTATGCTCAGCTTTTCATGTCAGGGGTTGGATGGGTTCAGAGCAGCCCTAGATGGATTCTAAGCATATGGAGGATATACTGTTACCAATGCCTACTATGCACTATTTTTTTGCTTTAAATACAATAGCAGCCTATTATTGAAGCAAAGTCCTTCGTGTTCCATAACCAAGGAACTCTAAATCTAGCCAAAAATTCTTCTAGCTTGTGCATTTTAATTGAATCAAGTACGGTTTTGATTAACCCACTAGAAGCTTAACCCTTTCGCTGCCAGCCTACCTGCAGCATTTGCCACTCCCTGTTGCCAGACTGAGTTTGAGTGTTTTGCGCTACACATGTTCAACTGTCATTTTCGAAGGGATTTCCAGGGATTTCCCAGGAAAATTATATATTGTTTTTTTCAACAGAGTCTGGGCTTTAACATGAAATGTCTTGTTTGTGTTTTTTAGGTGTATTCTCAACATTTTTGGGTGAAATGTGTGAAAAAAAATAAAAAAAATATATTTTTTTACAATTTGTAGAGTTTTTTTGTAATAAAAAATGTAAGTTTGTCAATAAAATCTTATTGCGTGAGAAACCCCAATTTCTCCCGCTTACAGCGATACCACATATGTATAGGTAGACACCCTTTCCTGCCCAGAAGCCTTTTATAGCTGCTGGATGACAAATGGTTAATTAAAAAAAAAAATGACATAGGGTCCCCCTTCCCGGGGAGGGGGACCCCATTTTTTTTTGGATTTTTAAGGGTTAAAAACCCTTAAAAATCCAAAAAAAAAAATGACGTGGGGTCCCCCTTACCCAAAGTAACCAGCCCGGGACCAGCTATGGGGGCTTGTAGGCACAGAGTGGGGGGGCCAGCTTTGGTGGCCCCCCCACCCTGCAGCCTACGAGCCCACATAGCCTATGTGGGCCCGGGCTCTTCTGCCCCCCCCTGGCCTTTGGGGAGGCAGGTAATGGGGGTGCGGGGGTTAATGGCAATGCCACCCCCCCAGCCATGTGAACTGGTATAAGGGGTCTCATGGACCCCTTACCAGCTCACAAAGGGTTAACTGTAAAAAAAAAAACACCACACAATAAAAAAAAGTATTTTATTAAAAAAAAATAATTTTTTTTTACTGTACTTACCTTCGATTGCAAGCTCTTGTCCCTCGCCGCTCAGCTGACAGATGCCTGTGATCGGCATCCAGAGAAGGAGAAGGCAGGAGATCAGAGGATCTCCTGTCACCTCCTTCCAGGGCACCGATCACCGGCATCTGAGAAGCTGAGAAAGCTGAAGCCGGTGATCGGGACCGGGATGACGTCATAAGCCCCGCCCCCAAGGGGGCGGGGCTTAGAGGCAAGATGGCGGTCGCCATCTTGAAGAAGAGAGGAGAGAGCCTCCCAGGCTCCCTCCTGAAGATCGGTAAGTCCTGGGGGGGGATCGGAGGCCCCCCAGGTGAAGAGGAGGGACAGCGGGAGCCAGCGCACATGGAGGTAAGTGAATGTCATTTTTATTTTTTATTTTTTTTTACAGTTAGCAGCTGCTGCTGCAGAAGCGGGGGGGGGGGGCGGCCTATTCCGGGGGCTCTCCTGGAGCCATCCGACCCCCCACGGGGGATCGGATGGCACCAAATTAAAGGGGAGACCCGGCCGGATCCAACAAGGGGTCAGGTGAGTATTTTTTATTTTTATTTTTTAAACTAGAAGCGATCAAAGTCAAGCACGTAACACCTACGGGCTTGGCACTTAAGGCCCAGCCAAGCCAGCACGTAGGTGTTACGTGCTTGGCAACAAAAGGGTTAAAGTGGACCAACACTCAGGGGTGTCTGGTCTTTAAGATTCCCGGGCCGATCACCTCCCTCACCGCGGGACATCCGAGATCGGGATGTCCCGCAGGGTGAAACCCCCCCAAAACCCCCCAAAAACCTTACCTTAGACGTGCGGCGGGCCGCGCCGGCCGTTTGTGAATGGCCGGCGCGGGCGCGTGCCCTGTAAGAGTGACGTGCGGGAGGCGGCGGTGGACACGCTGTCTTGTCTGTCGCTGGCACCCGCTTGTCCGTCGGCGGGGATTGGACGGCGCGGTCACGTGGGAGCATGGTGAGGTGAGTTTTTGGGGCTTTCTGGGGGGTTTCACACAGCTGGGCACCCCCAATCAGGGTGCCCCCCCCGAAGTGGACCAAAACCCAGGATAGTCAAAATCCTGGGTGTTGGTCCACTTTAAAAGCAAATGAAGCATGAATTGTTGGCTTAAAGTTATGGTGGAGTTGTGTCTACACCTTTAAGTTGGACCAGATATAAATTTCCATCTGTAGTCAAGCTAAGTCCAATTCTATTGCTTCTTACATACAACCTGTATTTTGAAAGTTATTTTGGAACAGAAATGTAATCTGGCTAAAACACGTAGATGTCTCGTTATGACATCACTTTGTTGCTGGGGCATCTAAATTATATTGAACCCAGTGCAAGTAAAAATAGGGTTTCCACTATAGGTGATATATTATTCAAGATAACCTACTGGGACCTTAATAGTAATGCAGCATGGCTCACAGTTGATGTTGAGGAGCCATAGTGGTCACATGGGCTCCTCTGCACCCCCTGTAGCTACTTCTTTGACCTCAACCATTTATAGATCATCTGTTATAAGGCTGGGTCAAGTGTTTTTTTTTTTACATACTGGATACATTGTAGCTTTAAAGATATATTCTAGAGGAGCAAAAATGTAATCTGGTGTATTGAGACCCAATTAATTGATGCCCAACTATGATATTCTTTGCCCAACTTTACATTCTTATGAAATAGGAAAATGAGAATCTCCTAGTTGCCCCAGCCAACATTATGTTGGGTAATAGAGTCACTATGGTTAGATGTTGATCTTATACGATTGCATACAATAGAAATTAGAAGCTCCTAGGTGTCCTAAACCTGAATAATAATTGAAAGCAGAGTCACAATATATTAGAAATGTAAAAATTCCTGGGTATTTTCATTCCCCAACCAATGACTCTCTGGCTGTGATGGTACAACAATATAATAAACCCCAATCATCTCACTCTCTTATGTATTATAAGAAAATTAGAAACTCCTTGTTGTCCCAGTGAAGATCATAGTGGGCAGTAGAGTCCCATGAGACATATGAGATTCAAGTTTATCAATAGCTTGCCTACCAGTACTTTGGATGTACTATAGTATAAGCCCAACCAGACTTCATGGCTAGAAATTGAGCCTTATGCAATATAGGAAAATGAGGATCTCCCAGTTGTCCCAGATAGGTTCATGGCTAAAAGTAGAGGCACATGGCTTGTTTGAGATCTACTAATTCCTAAGGGTAAAGTTCCTCAACAGCTAGACAACCAGTGGCAATGGTGGAACTATATTTCCCAACTAGCTCTTAAGACTAGAAATTGACTGTTACGTAGTATAAAAAAATTGGAGAAGCGCATAGCTCTCCTAGGTCCATGGCTAAAAGTAGAGCAACATGAGATATTTGAGATTTACAAGTTCCTGGGTTTTCTAGTTACTTCAAACTAGCCAGTGGTTCTTTATTTGTGGCAAAACTATAAGCTAGCACTAGCTAGCACTAACTGGTATGACTAGAAGCAAATGGGAAGCTCTAAGGTGTCCCCGTCATGTTTGTAGCTGAAAGTAAAGCCCCATGAGAAAGTAAGGATCTACAAATTCCTGGATAGTTTAATCCCTCAACAGCTGGTTCACCAGTGATGGTGAAGCTGTGGTGAAAGTATAAACCCCAACCAACACTTATGGCTAGAAGTTGAGCTTTTTGCAGTATATGCAGATTAGAAGCTCCTGTTGTCAGCCTGGAGCCACGTGAGATGATTGCGATCTACAAGTTTCACATGTTTTTATTCCTGAATAGCTAGTCCCCTGATGACTAAGCTGTGGCAAGCCCCCATCTAACTGGCATGGCTAAAAGTTGAGCCATATGTAACATACAAAAAAGAGAAGTTCCTAGGTGTCCCAGCCAAGTTCGTGCCTAAAAGTAGAGCCACATGGCATGTTTTAGGTCAACAAGTTCCTGTGTATTTTAGTTCCTGAACAGCTAGTCCACCAGTGGTGTTTAAGCTGTGGTATGACCTCAACCAACTTGCATGGCTAGAAATGGAACATAGGAAAATGAGCCAACCAGGTTTATGGCTGAAAGTGGAGCCACATGAGATGTATGAGACAAATTCCTAAATGTTTTAGTTCCCTAACAGCTAATCCACCAGTGGCGCTTAATCTGTGATGGCGCTATAAGCCCCCACCAGCTCCTATGGCTAAGATGAGCCATAAGCAATTTAGAAAAATTAGAAGTTTATAAATGTAGAAGTTGTCTCGAAATGGAACATAGGAAAATGAGCCAACCAGGTTTATGGCTGAAAGTGGAGCCACATGAGATGTATGAGACAAATTCCTAAATGTTTAAGTTCCTGAACAGCTAATCCACCAGTGGCGCTTAATCTGTGATGGCGCTATAAGCCCCCACCAGCTCCTATGGCTAAGATGAGCCATAAGCAATTTAGAAAAATTAGAAGTTTATAAATGTAGAAGTTGTCTCGAAATGGAACATAGGAAAATGAGCCAACCAGGTTTATGGCTGAAAGTGGAGCCACATGAGATGTATGAGACAAATTCCTAAATGTTTAAGTTCCTGAACAGCTAATCCACCAGTGGCGCTTAATCTGTGATGGCGCTATAAGCCCCCACCAGCTCCTATGGCTAAGATGAGCCATAAGCAATTTAGAAAAATTAGAAGTTTATAAATGTAGAAGTTGTCTCGAAATGGAACATAGGAAAATGAGCCAACCAGGTTTATGGCTGAAAGTGGAGCCACATGAGATGTATGAGACAAATTCCTAAATGTTTTAGTTCCCTAACAGCTAATCCACCAGTGGCGCTTAATCTGTGATGGCGCTATAAGCCCCCACCAGCTCCTATGGCTAAGATGAGCCATAAGCAATTTAGAAAAATTAGAAGTTTATAAATGTAGAAGTTGTCTCGAAATGGAACATAGGAAAATGAGCCAACCAGGTTTATGGCTGAAAGTGGAGCCACATGAGATGTATGAGACAAATTCCTAAATGTTTAAGTTCCTGAACAGCTAATCCACCAGTGGCGCTTAATCTGTGATGGCGCTATAAGCCCCCACCAGCTCCTATGGTTAAACTATATGCAATTTAGAAAAATGAGAAGTTCATAAAATTAGAAGTTGTCTAGAAATGGAACATAGGAAAATGAGCCAACCAGGTTTATGGCTGAAAGTGGAGCCACATGAGATGTATGAGACAAATTCCTAAATGTTTAAGTTCCTGAACAGCTAGTCCACCAGTGGCGCTTAAACTGTGGTGGAGCAATAAGCCCCCACCAGCTCCCATGACTAAGCCATATGCAATTTAGGAAAATTAGAAGTTCCTAGGTGTCCCAGCCAGGTCCATGGTTGACAGAAGAGTCAACCATTTGAGATTTTGAATTTTTCTGGTTTTTTTTTTGCCAACAGCTAGCCTATATATCCAATATAGATGAAAATGTAACCACAATCAGAATGATAGTTTCTGTGGTCTTGCAGGTCTACAACAGATGGCTCTCCAGCTGTGGGGGAGCTATAAAGTCCAGCCAGTATCTAAACTAAACTAAAAGTTAAACTACATGTAATAATAGATTATTTAAAAAAATACTGCACCTGTCGCACTTCTGTGTCAGGATAAGACCTCTTGCCTCCTCTGGGGCAGTTCTGGATGTAGCAGGCTGAGGAGAAGGCCAGGAGGCACAGGAAGCAGGCAGGGAACAGGGTGTCAGGCATGATGGCAGGTGCAGGGAGAGAGACTGGCTGTGCAAAGCTGCTGCTGCTGCTGCTGCTTCTGATGGATGTACTGCTCTCCCCGGCTGCCTGAGCTCCCTATTTATACCCCAATCTTTTATTCCTAATGTTGACGTAATTGTTTGTGTGCCCTATTGTTGTGCAGCCCGTGTTTAGCATCCAAACAATGACTGACAAGCAATTAACAGAGTCAGGGGAGTCATTCATCGCCGTCATTAGAAGCCCCCCACCGCTGAAGGTGGACAGATCGCAGAGTGAACTCTTAAATAAAAAATAATAATAAAAATTGTAGTATGATAGACCAGCAGGAATGTTTTATTATTTCTTTTATTACAGGTTTAATGTCTACTTAATGTCTATTGCGAGCAATACTGTCATGTGCTATGAATTCAATTGTAAGCTCATGTAGACAGGATTTTTAACTTTACTTTTTCTACGCACAACGGAAAGGACTCGCAATGGTAAACTTGCTTTACCGGATCTTTAGCATGGCCCCGATTGTGTGATTGTGTTATTCTGCGGGTCACATGTTATATGCCATATGGGAATAAAGGTTTTTTTTACTTTATCCTAACAGCTTGGAACTATTTTAATGGTCAGTGCAGCCATTTTTTTTGTTTGGTGCAGTATATATTACATACTATGAGGCCGATTCATTAATAGCGCCAGGTAGCGACAGATGAGCGACAGTAGCGGCATTTTCAGAGCGCCCGCTAGTAGTCGCTGTGCTTGGCCGTTGTTCTGTTGTTGCTAGCGACTCAGTCGGTTTGCCGTAATGTTGAATATTGGGTGAGGAGTCGCTGTTTGACAGGTTCCGCGCTGTATGGGAGCGCATGACAGCGAATGGCCATAGCGAACGGCTCCCGCCATATTCATTAACAAATCACACTCCAAAAATTCTCGCGCAGTGAAATGCTTGTTTAAACCCCAGAGCGCTGGCGGCGATGGGTTAAAAGTAGTTTATTAACCCCCAAACAACCATATTTTTAGGAAAAAAAAAAACACGTTTTTCAAAACATATTGTAATATGAATACATTAATATCAGACCTGTAATATAATCAATTCTGCACATTTTTTATTTTTTTTTTTTTTAACCTTAAAAAAAAACTAACATTGCAGAAGTGGTCACAGAATTTTTGACATTTAAAAAAAAATAAATAAAAAAATGAATAGCAATTAATTAAGAATATTTAAAGATTGTTCCATTGAAATGCATTGGAGAGCGCCAGGTAGCGAGAGGTCATACCTGTCGCTGTTCAAGGTCGCTCGCTGGCGCTGTGGGCTGAGGCTGGAATAATGATGAATGATTCGCTATCTGGCGCTCTGTCAGTCGCTAAGCAGGATCGGCTTGATAAATGTGTGATTGCGGAGGGGAGCCGGCGTACTCGTGGCGGTGACCGTCATTACCGTTCGCTCACCATTCGCTACCTGGCGCTATCCCTTGTTAAATAAGGGCCTATATATATTACCAGATTTTCGACTACGTATTCACCCCGGCCTGCACACCCCCTATATTTTGTTACAGCAAACAATTGTTTGTTAATGTCTTCCTATAGTATAACGGGTCCACACTCAATGATGGTCCCTAATTACATGGAAACAAGATATCAAATCGGGCAGGCCGATTCATCACTAACGCCAGGTAGCGACAGATGAGCGTCTGTAGCAGGCATTTTCAGAGCGCCCGCTAGTAGTCGCTGTGCTCAGCCGTGGGTCGCTACTTCATAGCGACTCAGTCGCTGTTCAGTAATGTTGAATACATTGTGTGGAGTCGCTATTTGACCAGTACAGCGCTGTATGGGAGCGCATGTCATAGCGACCGACTCACACCATATTCAGCAAAAAAACAGCCTCACAAATCTCTGGCACTGAAAAATACTTGTTTGAAGCCCAGAGCGCAGGAGGCGGTGTGTTTAAAGTCTGTTCTTCTTTCCACTAGTAACAAAGCAAAAACATGGAATTACATTGTAGCAACATTGTCGCATGAACACTTTATGGCAGACCTGTAATGTCATTTCTGCAGAAATATATAAAAAATGAAAAAATATGAAAAAAATGCTATTTCAATGCCAGAAGAGGTCACAGAATTATTTGTGTTTTTTTGGAAAAAAAAACGTTTAAAGAGAAGAAAAGGATCGTCCATTGAAATGTATGGGAGAGTGGCGAGAGGTCATACCTGGCGCTGTGCAAGGCTGAACGCCGGCGCTATACACTGAGGCTGTGAAAATGATGAATCAGTCGCTACATGGCGCTATCCCAGTCGCTAAACAGATTCTGCTTGATAAATGTGTAATTGCGTGCCGTGTCCGGCGTTCACCAGTCGCTACCTGTCGCTACCTCTCATTAACCAGCCACTACCTGACGCTATCCCTTCTTAAATAAGGGCCTAAGTAAGCTTATATGCATATTCAGTTGTTCATTACTGTGTGGATAATGTATTTACTTGTAATGTATTTGTTTGTATTATCTCTTTACTTTAGTAGGATGCACAAGTCAAGCATAGATTCATGTAGAATTATGATTACTGGTATTAGCATCTTAGGGGTTTATTCATCAAGAGATAGCAGCAGGCAGTGACTTGTAGCGACAGGTAGCAAACGGTGAACGCCGGGCGCTGTACGCAATACCACATTTATCAAAGCGATTCCAGTGAGTGACTCTAACAGCGCCATGTAGCGTCCAATTCATCATCACAGAGGGCTCAGTGTATAACACCGGCACTCTGGCTTCCAGGTATTACCTGTCGCTACCTGTCGCTCTCCTATACATTTCAATGGACGTTACTTTTCTTCTCTTTAAACAGGGTTTTCTTTTCATTTTTATTTTTTTTTTTTTATCAAATCATTGTGTGACGTCTCCTGGCCTATCATTCTCGAGTCATCTGGTATAAAAGTGTTAATGTCACAGTGTTATAACAATGTCATTCCATGTGTTTTCGCTTTGTTACTAGTGGATATGTGTTCAAAAACAAACTTTAATCACACTGGGCTACAGCGACACAATTTATAGCGCTTGCGCTGTGTGAGGCTGTTTCTTTGATAAATATGGTTTGAGTCGCTCACACTGACCAGTCGCTACCATTCGCTCCCATATAGTGCCGTACTGGTGTTATAGCGACTCACGCATCAAATTCATCAATGCCGGCCAGCGACTGAGGCGCTCGGTAATAGCGACCCATAGCAGATCACAGCGACTACTAGCGGTCGCTCTGAGCGCCTCATCTGCCGGTACCTGGCGCTAGTAATGAATCAGCCTGTCTGTAGAAAATATGGCTATATATATATATATTATATATATATATAATGTATTAAACCCAGGATTTTGATTATCCTGGGTTTTGGTCCTTTCCCCTGGGATGCCCCGCTTCGTGAACCCCCCCAGGACACCGAGACCAACTCACCTCTTCCCGATCCCACAGCCCGTCTAAGAGCAGCGTCTCTGAGCGCCATGGCGGCTGCATCCTCTGCTTCCCTCTAACAAGGAGCATGACCGCGCTGGCCATTCACAAATGCCGGGCCCTGCTAGAGGGATAGCGGGATGCAGCCGTTGCTCTTAGATGCGCCGTGGGACCGGGAGACGAGGTAAGTGAATGGGTTGACCTGGGGGGTTTCACACAGTGGGGCATTCCGATTTCGGATACCCTGGGGGGGGGGGGTCGATCGGCCCAGAAATCTTATAGATTCCCAGGCCAATCACGTGTGCGTGGTCCTGCCACAGGCATTCAGCTGGGGCATGCACACGGCCGGGGATGCAAGGGATGTGGCAGCCCATACTCCCTATTCTAGTCTATGGCCCTTATTTAAGAAGGGAAAGCGTCAGGTAGCGGCTGGTTAATGACAGGTAGCGACAGGTAGCGACTGGTGAACGCCGGACACGGCACGCAATTACACATTTATCAAGAAGAATCTGTTTAGCAACTGGAATAGCGCCATGCAGCGTCTGATTCATCATTTTCACAGCCTCAGCGAACAGCGCCAGCGTTCAGCCTTGCACAGCGCCAGGTATGACCTCTCGCTACTTGTCGCTCTCCCATACATTTCAATGGATGATCCTTTTCTTCTCTTTAACCGTTTTTTTTTTTTTTTTTTTCAAAAAAATCACAAATAATTCTGTGACCTTGAAATAGCAGTTTTTTCATATTTTTTTTCATTTTTTATATATTTCCTCAGAAATGACATTACAGGTCTGCCATTAAAGTGTTCATGTTACAATGTTGTTACAATGTAATTCCATATGTTTTCGCTTTGTTACTAGTTGATAGATTCTGAAAAACAGACTTTATACACACCGCCTCCTGCGCTCTGGGCTTCAAACAAATATTTTTCAGTGCCAGAGATTTGTGAGGCTGTTTTTTTGCTGAATATGGTGTGAGTCGGTCGCTATGAGCAGTCGCTAACATGCGCTCCCATACAGCACTGTACTGGTCAAATAGCGACTCCTCACAATGTATTCACCATTACTGAACAGCGACTGAGTCGCTATAAAGTAGCGACCCACAGCCGAGCACTGCGACTACTAGCGGGCGCTCTGAAAATGCCTGCTACAGACGCTCATCTGTCGCTACCTGCCGCTAATGATGAATCAGCCTCCCCGTCCGGAAGATAACTAACGTTGGGTGAGAGCCCGTGCATGTGCCACTGGCACAAGGAAGAGGTGAGTGAAAGTGGTGTTCTGGGGGGTTTCACACAGTGGAGCATTCCAATTCAGGATGCCCCAGGAGACTGTTACAAAACCTGGGAAAGTCAAATTCCAGGGTTCAGTTCTGCTTTAAAAATATTGTACCAAACGCTTACTAAAAAGACCCAAAAAAATAACTATATACATATATATATATAGAGACACAAAAAATAATATATGCACCCAGTAATAGACACAAAAGGGAAAATATATCTATATTTTTAGGGTTTTTTGCACATACATACTCCTTTTATTTATTATTATTATTATTATTATTATTATGGGAAGGGGTCTTTATAGACTTTCAACATATTTTGTCACTTGCAAGTAACGGGGAGGCTGATTTATTAATAGCGGCAAGTAGCGACAGTTGAGCGACTGTAGCGGTATTTTCACAGAGCCCGCTAGTAGTCGCTGTGCTTGCCCGTTGTTCGGTTGTTGACAGCGACTCAGTCGGTGTGGCGTAATGTTGAATACAAGGTTACGAGTCGCTATTTGACAGGTTCCGCGATGTATGGGTGCTCATGATAGCGACTGGTCAGAGCGACCGGCTTCCACCATATTCATCAAAAAATCACGCTCAAAAAATTCTCGCGCTGTAAAATGCATGTTTAAACCCCAGAGCGCTGGCGGCGATGTGTTAAAAGTAGTTTTTTAACCCCCAAACAACCATATTTTTGGAAACAAAAAAAAACAAGTTTTTTAAATAATTTTGTAATATGAATACATTAATATCAGACCTGTAATATCAATTCTGCACAATTTTTTTTTTTCCCTTAAAAAAATTATCTAAAATGGCAGAAGTGGTCACAGAATTTTTCACATTTAAAAAAAAAAAGAAAAAAACAATTAATTATGAATATTTAAAGATTGTTCCATTGAAATGCATTGGAGAGCGCCAGGTAGCGAGAGGTCATACCTGTCGCTGTTCAAGGTCGGACGCTGGCGCAGTGGGCTGAGGCTGGAATAATGATGAATGAGTGGCTATATGGCGCTATCTCAGTCGCTAAGCAGGATTGGCTTGATAAATGTGTGATTGTGGTGGGGAGCCGGCGTTCTCGTGGCGGAGCCCGTCATTACCGGCCGCTCACCAGTCGCTACCTGTCGCTATTCCTTCATAAATTAGGGCCTTATTGTCATTGTCTTAGGATGATATTGTCAGAGGCATAGCGCCCTCAAGAAAACGTTGGACTGGAACCCAGTGAGGAACCAGCAATGTGCACAGATTCCTTCAGCGGCCAGCTAATAGCCACACCTGGCACCCTGGGCATCAATACAGCATGATGATATGAGCCAGTGGCTCTCCATAGGGCAGCCATCAGGAGTTTATGGGCCACAGCCAAGCAGACTGTCTAGCTTTCCCCCCCTCATATCTATAAATGTGATGACTGGGCCTCTTGATCATGCTCCAGGCATTGCTGACATGGAGCCCAACCATCAAATATATGTTAAACTGGACCTTCAGCATAATTTAATGAAAAGCCCAAACCCTTAAAAAAAATATTCCCCAGCATTAAATTAAATTTTAGTCACTTACTTTTTATTCTTTTCCCCACTGGCCTGCAACTCTGTTTAGCACTCTAGGATATGGGTGCCACCATCTTGCCTCAGAAACATCACATACTGAGCGGAGTGGTGAAAAGTACAGAGGGGGCGGGGTTATAGCTGTGCTTTACGGGGAGGCCGATTCATTAATAGCTCCAGGTAGCGACAGATGAGCGACAGTAGCGGCATTTTCAGAGTGCCCACTAGTAGTCGCTGTGCTTGGCCGTTGTTCTGTAGTTGATAGCGACTCAGTCGGTTTGCCGTAATGTTGAATATTGGGTGAGGAGTCGCTATTTGAAAGGTTCCACGCTGTATGGGAGCGCATGACAGCGAATGGCCATAGCGAACGGCTCCCAGCATATTCATTAACAAATCACGCTCAAAAAATTCTCGCACAGTGAAATGCTTGTTTAAACCCCAGAGCGCTGGAGGCGATGGGTTAAAAGTAGTTTTTTAACCCCCAAACAACCATATTTTTAGAAAAAAAAAAAAAATAAGTTTTTCAAAACATATTGTAATATGAATACATTAATATCAGACCTGTAATATCAATTCTGCACAATTTTTTTTTTTTTAACCTTAAAAAAAATATCTAACATTGCAGAAGTGGTCACAGATTTTTTGACATTTAAAAAAAAAATAAAAAAAAAACATTAATAACAATTAATTATTAATATTTAAAGATTGCTCCATTGAAAAGCATTGGAGAGCGCCAGGTAGCGAGAGTTCATACCTGTCGCTGTTCAAGGTCGCTCGCTGGCGCTGTGGGGTGAGGCTGGAATAATGATGAATGATTCGCTATCTGGCGCTCTGTCAGTCGCTAAGCAGGATCGGCTTGATAAATGTGTGATAGCGGAGGGGAGCCGGCGTTCTCGTGGTGGTGACCGTCATTACCGTTCGCTCACCATTCGCTACCTGGCGCTATCCCTTGTTAAATAAGGGCCTCAGACAGAGCAGAGATGGGGTCAGGAAAAGGACAGCAATCCCAGAATGCAGAGCGGCACACTCAGAAGACACTTTCTGTCTGAGACTCCAGGTGCTGCCATCTTGGATGTTTAAAGTCTCAGAAAATGCAGTAGATGCAGGTAGGATGATTTTTAATGTGGACAATCTGTATGTACAGGGTGGGGGAAACATATAATATAGGCTCAAAGTTTAAGGGGGGTAGACCTACCGAACCTCTCGACCCCACTATTTTTAAATTGTTAGCTTTCAAGGGCAAGGCCCCCTCTCCCAGTCTACTTCTGTATCATTATATATTTACTGTTAAATCTGACCATAATATATTATTTGTTTTTACCCTTTCTACAATTTATACCTTGTACAGTTCCAGGGAAGATGATAGCGCTTATAAAAGTTAATAATAATAGACTCTATACTACCTATATGGTGTCCGGACTCATTTGAACATCCATTAGTGAAATTGAGGTTTTAGGAGAGGGCTGTCATCAGGGACTGCCAGCCAGGACCAGGCCACTGTCACTGCACATAAGCCACCAAGCACAGCCGCTGGCAGCTCAATGCAGGGAACTGCTGGACCAGCCGGGCGACTACACTACCCCCCACCCAGAATGGCAAAGCAGGAGTTCCCGAGCAGCACGCACCCACACAAGGGGGGCACAAGGGACTCCATCTGACCTTCCAGTAAGTAGGCGGGTGCCAGACAACCACCAATCAGTTACTTGGCTGGACTATTAATTTAAAGGAAAAAAATACTGTATCTGGGGCCTCCACCAGATTTTGTGCCCAGGGGCCTCCATCACACTTAATCCGGCCCTGCTGCTGAGCCACAATAGTTAAATTACATTTTTTAAAATAGAAAATAGATAAAAAAGCAGGTCACCTGCCGCCTTCTTTGCAGTGCCACCTTACGTGGGCATTACAGGTGCATCCTTGGTCCCAAGGGTTGGCCACGTTGGCTGGTGTATGGCCATTATAGAATGTTACCATGTGTTCAAGACCAACTCAAGCGCTAATGTTTAATTTCGCTTTAAATACAATAGGGGAAAGGTTCCTTCAAGGGTTACTTCTTACCTGGATTTTGGATTTGGATTTTCCTTTTTTAAACATGGGTCTAGGCAGCTTTCATGTTGAACCCTGCCCCTCCCCCAAGAGATCTGCAGCTGTACCCTGACCCATAGTGTACCAGCAACTTTCCTGACCCCAAACATGACCAGCAACCTGACCCCAAACATGACCTGTTGCCTGCTGCCACAACCCATAACCAACTGAAATACAGGTATATGAACTGCTGCTGGATACTGTCATGCGGTCTTGACATGATACCAAGGGGGTTATTTAAGAAGGGATAGCGCCAGGTAGCACCTCGTAGCGGCAGGCAGGGTCCGGTGAACGCTGGGTGCTGTACGCAAAACCACATTTATAAAAGCGAATCTGGTGATCGACTCTAACAGCGCCATGTAGCGTCACATGTATTATTACAGGCGGCTCAGCGTATAGCTGAGCGTAGCTTCCAGAGCGCCAGGTATTACCTTTCGCTCAGTGTCGCTCTCCCATACATTTCAATGGGCTTTCATTTCTTTAAGCAGCGTGTTTGACATTTTTTTTTTGCTTTAATCATTGTGTGACGTCTCCTGGCTGCAAACAAACATTTTTAGAAACTTTTTAGACTTTTTACATTTTTATGCAGAATTGTCATTACAGGTCTGGCAATAAAGTGTTAATGTCACAGTGTTAAAAATGTCATTCCATGTGTTTTCGCTTTGTTACTGGTGGATATGTGTTTAATCACACAGCGTCTGGCGCTCTATGCTATAGCGACCAGATTTAGAGTGCTGACGCTGTGTGTTTGTCCGTGTGTATGGGGTGGAGCGCCAAGTCGGTTGCACTGAGCTGGTGCTACCTTTCACTCCCTGCAGCACTGTACTTATGTTAGAGCACAGAAAATACATCACATTCATCAATGCCGGCCAGGTTACTAGAGCGACTGAGGCGCTCTGTTGCAGAGCCCGATACCTGCTTACAGAGTCTACTAGCGGTCGCTGTAAGCACCGCTATACAGGAGCTCATCTGCCAATACCTGGCGTTAGTAATGAATCAGCCTCCAAGTAATTGTAGAAAAAGAGCACTGCCTGAAAAATCTGTTTAAGCCATTATGGATAAGTGTCCTTACCGAATACTACTGTAGGGAAGTGCTCAGTTACCACAGAGTTGCAACTGGAACATTACATGACTGCTGGAGACCATAGACCACTCTCTCTAGCCACTGATGGTACACTTCCTGGCCCTGCTAGTTGGGGTTTGCAGCCCCTTGCTGGAGGTATCAAAGACTATATATACAGGACAGACTTTCTGTATGCTAGGAGAAATAAGCACACGGCTTGCTGCCAGGAGCTGTGCTGCTGCCACATGCATGCACAGCATCAGAGTGGAGCCTGGATCACGTCACATACTACTACACAGTTTACCTGCATGTTAAGCTGATGGTGCGCATGAGGGATCTTCTGTAGCTGCTCCTGAACTTCTTAAGTGCCTGCTGACCTGCATGTCCAGCTGCTGTGTGCCCTTTGGAGAGCTTCAACTGCACTGCATGTCAGATAATCGACTTCTGCATGTCAAGAGTGAATAGTCTCTTCAAGTCAAGTTCAGGGGCCCCTGCAGCTTTCACCCCGTGCCAACATTCTCCTGGAGGCATTTAACTATAGACTATATATACCCGGGGAAATGTGCACAGACTAACTAAAGCCCCAGCTGGGCCTTTCATTGTGTTATACTGTGTATGATTCATTTCTATTGCCAAGTTAACCTTTACTACATAAAGTTCATAGTATTGTTATACTTGACTGTTTCAGTGAGTGACTTAGGTAAATGGTTGCTGTGAGCAATAGTCCCTCTGCTCCGAATGTATTGTTTTGCTTAGACTACTTGATATATTTGCCAGAAAGGTGTTCCCTATCAGCTGCAAGGGCCCTATTCTGGGTGGAGGCACTAGCACACAAAACATTTAACCCACTCTCCTACTCAGCAAAGGCTCAGCTTCTCTGTTACCTACAGGTAAGCGGCATAGCCTGTCTTGAGCGGGGTGTTCACCATTACCCTCCAAAACAGCCCTACACTACCAAGGTTTGGAAAGAGTGCATGGAGATTGCACAGATCCATTAGGGCAGATTCAGAGCCAGGTGGGAATTCTCACTCCTTTTTTTAGCTGCCAATGACTTTCATTGTCTACCGGGTGTAAATCTACATCTGGTCCTGAATCAGCCCCAAGGTAGACAATGAAAGCGAATGGCAGTTTTCTCTAAAAAAGTAGCGAGAATTCTCACCTGGCTCTGAATTGACCCCGTTGTCTGTGCCCACAATTACTGTAATTCGTAAAGAATTGTCCACCCACATGAATTTTTCATTTGATTGACCAACTGTAATTGGTAAATAGGACCAAATCCCATATACTTGCCTCCAGCAGAAATTTAACAGATTACATTGAATGAAATTAGACAAATGGGATGAAAAATTGGTGCACGTGCACAAGTCATTCATTTTCTGTAATAGACAGATTGTTATCCTGACCTGTCAACACTTCCCCCCAGGGATATAATCACCAGTGACTAAAAATGGTGTTTTATCTGATTGCTGAACTGATCATGTCTGAGGGCTCTTTACTGGTGACAGATTTCCCATAGGGCCGCTCTGCTGATCGTGGTCACTTCTCCTCACTTTCCAATCCTTTTTCTGCAGTCTATACTTGTGGGGTTTATGGGGGATTCACTTCCACTTTGTCCATTAAATGGGACCATCACTCTAAATAGGAGCCTATCTTGTATGTTTCCGCCACCCTGTACATATATATTCCCCACATTAAAGTGGTGCCCCGGGGGAAAGGACCAAAACCCAGGATAGTCAAAACCATGGGTTTTGGTCCTTTCCCCCAGGGCGCCCCGATCGGGGGTGCCTTGCTGTGTGAAACCACCCAGATCGCCCAAACTCACTCACCTCTTCCTACGGCACTTGTCCAATCAGCGCGCTCTGAGCGGCTGACGTCACGCCATCTATGACGGCATCTAAGGCCAGCATATCCGAGCGCGCTGGCGGCCACATCCCCTGCTTCCCTCCCGATTTTGGATGCCCCGGGGGAGGGAATCGATCGGCCCGGGAATCTTAGATTCCCAGGCCGATTGTGCTGGGTTTTGGTCCACTTTAAAAATCATCCTACCTGCATTTACTGCATTTTCTGAGCCTTTAGACATCCAAGATGGCGGCCCATGGAGTCCCAGGCTGCCTGCAAACAGGAAGTGTCTTCTGACTGTGCCGCTCTGTATTCTGGGACTGCTGTCCTTTTCGTAACCCCCAGCTCTGCTCTGTCTGTGCAAAGCATAGCTATAACCCGCCCCCTGTACTTTTCACCCCTCTCCTGTCCCCCGTACTTCTGAGGCAAGATGGTGGCACCCATATCCTAGAGTCCTGAACAGAGTTGCAGCCCAGTGGGAGAAAGAATAATAAGCAAATAGTGACTTAAAACTAAAATTAATTAAAATATATTAATTTTAGATGCTGGGGAATAGTTTTTCAAGGATTTGGGCTTTTCATTAAAAGCTGCAGAAGGTCCGGTTTAAGTGTGGGTCTGGGGATTCTGCTCACTCTCTGTCTAATGATGGTTGTCTGTTCTTGTATCATATATCATCATGAAGAAAACTCCACCACAGGGAGAAAGACAACCCAACCTTGAATTGCAAAAAAAAAATGTTAAATTGTAAAGTCTGACAATAAAAAAAAAATGTCTGGAGACCCAGTTGCACCACCTATGATGAAGGTTCCCTGTGCAGTCTCTCACCCGAAAGGCTGGCCCTGGGTCTCAACTTGCAGTGTAAAAACTTTTTAAAATAATCAACATAACATGTTGATTATTTAAAATCATGCTGCAATAATTATGTTCAAGCTGTGCTGCAATCCCTGTGTTCAGATTATTTGGAGACCTCTCTGCGTACAGTCTATTTTGTGATCTGTGTACAGTCTTAGCAGCCCATTCACCAGTTTTTCCATGTTCGGGCCGAACTCGAACATGGACTTCTGGCTGACAGAACTTCTGTGACAGATATGGCCAGATTATGAGGAGGGTGCAAAGGGCCTGAGCCCCGCACCACTTGCCCTGCAAAGGGGGCCTCCACCAACCTTTCATTATGGTCTGGTCCAGGAGGCTTTTCAGTCCGTGGTCTGACAGGCCAGCAACGAAACCAAAGCCACCACAGGGCAGGAGGGAGAGTCTAGAGCAGCAAAGCCGCCGCCAGCAACGCTACAGTGATGGGTGCAGAGCTGTCACTGCACATAAGCCACCAAGCACAGCCGCTGGCAGCTCAATGCAGGGAACCAGCCGGGCGACTACACTACCCCCCACCCAGAATGGCAAAGCAGGAGTTCCCGAGCAGCACACACCCGCACAAGGGGGGCACAAGGGACTCGATTTGACGTTCCAGTAAGTAGCCGGGTGCCAGACAACCACCAATCAGTTACTTGCCAAGGAAAAAAATACTGTATCTGGGGCCTCCACCTAAAACACATGAAGAATCCAAAATGCAGCTCAACATATCCCGTGTGTAGAGCATGGAAAAAGACCTAATTGGCCCCAGATAAAACATAACTTTAAGTTGTAAACTAGAAGCTCCAGATGAAACGAACAAAAAGGGAAAGACACCATGCCCCATCCTGCCAGGACCATGTACCCCTAAAGCCCACCCAAACAGGTGTCCCCAAGAGTAGAGCGATAGTGTAGGTTCCGAATTTTAAATCAAGTGCCTTATTTGATGAGTGCGCCATTTACTGCCATTTTGCTGTCATATGGGTCATTTCTGAGTATCGGTATCCATTTACAGTATACTTTGGCATGGTTATTTGTAGAGAATGGCGCTGCAACTCACAACGCCCAAATCTCACAACTTTTTAAAATAGAAAAAATGGACACGCGTTGGCAGCGCATGTAGTGTAGTGTAGAAAGGAAGTGTAAGAACATTTTTTGCAATTAAACCATACCTCCCAAGTGTCCCTTATTTGGAGGGACTGTCCCTCTTTTGAGTCAATGTCCCCCTTGTCCCTGAAGTGGAAAATTAGATATTATATTCAGAATTAATTTTATGAGCTGCCTGAATGCCATCTCTCACATCTCCAGTGGATGGAGGGGTTCTCACTCCTCCCTCCTCATAGGTTTAAACCATTACCAAGAATGGAATGTTGTGTCTGCTTGATGAGAAACAGATGTTCTTTATGTCCAAGCTATACCTTCCACATGTGTCTGTGTATGTTTGAAATAGCCAATCGAATGCTGACATGTGTCAACCCATCCAATCCGGATGGTGATTTAAGATTCTTTGTCTGAAACTGTATTTAAGCAACTCCGAGTAACTGTTGTATTGGGCATTCGAGGAATATCGGCCCCCGGTTAACCGAATAAATATTGCATTTCCTGAAGACATTTTGCTTCTGAATATATTTTTTCACAACATCCCTCATTGTTCTCCTCTTTTCCTCTTTGAGGTGTAACATGCAGATCTGCAGCAATAAATGATTCACTTGACTATTCAAAGTGTTTCTATTGCTGTAACTGTTCTCTCCTATCTTCTATCCATACCTCAATGAGGGGGCGTGGCTTAATTAAAAGAATTACATAATAATACAGGCGAGTGCCCCCACCCACACACAGGCAAGCCCCCACACATACACATACATAGAGGCATACAGGCAAGCCCCCCACACACGTATGCAAGCTCCCCACACACACATGTAAGTCCCCTCACACACATACAAGCCCCTGCCCACACAGAAAACCCCCACACATACAAACATGCAAGCACCCCCACACACACACATACATGCAAGCCCCTTCCCACACACACATAGATGAAAGCCTCTTCCCACACACACATACATGCAAGCCCCTCAACACACCTATGCAGGCAAACACACACACCACTCACACCCTGCTCTTACTGCTCATTGGTGGTCCATGTGCTGTTGGTTGTGTTTGTAGCTCCACCCCCTGTGTGTCCTGTGACATGAGCGGTGCAGGGGGCGGAGCTACAAAGACAACCAACAGCATGGTGCCTGCTCTGGAGTCTGCCCATGGTCTATTGGATCTAAACCTACAGCACCACTCTAAACTGGCGCAGTTTAAACAAGAGCGGTGGTCACTGTGAACTATATGGTGCCGGGGATAAATTAGACACATGCTGGCGGAAGCATCAGTACTGGATGTTTTTTTGTTTTTTGCCGCTGAGTTAAGTGATTCAAGGTGCTCAGCAGTTTCCACATCACTAATTGGCAGTGGGGCCATTTGGTCACTCATGGTTCAGTATCACAGAACACCTCCATCCAATACTTCACCATAACAGCATGCCAAACTGCTCAGTTTCTGAAATAACTGCCACCCATGCCCCAAAGCCAATTATCCTCCCTCTCTCCAACCCTTTACCCATGATAGCAACAAGGGATATGTGTGAAGCCTATCATACCCGTTATATACCCACCAAACCAGCTCACCACTCATGACTTCCTTCATGAACTACAGGCTGATGCCACTGAAGGAAAGACGTTCTCATATTAATGTGACAGGACCGTGTATTGCTAAATACCCTGAGTCTACTTTGTCCCTGCAGTTCTTGCTTGACGTCTTCTTTATCCTTGTGTGCACTCTGCCCCCCCGCCAAGCGGACAATAAAGGGGGGGGCATCTAGACTTGGAACTTGCGGCCTTCCAGTCTGGGCTTTCCTGTCTGCACCATTGTTCCTCTTGCGCCAGGCACCGAACCCCACAACTGCTCTACGCCCCAGAGTATCACTCTGGGAATGTGTGCCCTTAAAGTGGACCAAAACCCAGCTTGATCGGCACAGGAATCTATAAGAATCCTGGGGCCAATCAATCCCCCCCCCGGGGCATCCAAAATCAGGATGCCCCACTGTGTGACATCCTCCAGGTTGTCCCATTCACTTACCTCGTTTTCTGGTCCCACGGCGCGTCTAAGAGCCGCGGTTGCATCCCGCCTCTTGCAGGGCAAGTGTCAATGCCAGGCATTTGTGAAAGGTCGGTGCGGGCACGCTCCCTGTTAGAGGGAAGCAGAGGATGTTGCCAGCAGAGCCGCTGCTCTTAGACGTGCCATGGGGCCAGGAAGAGGTGAGCTGATCTCGGCATCCTGGGGGGGATTCTCACAGCGGGGCACCCCCGATCGGGTGACCACGGGGAAAGGACCAAAACTCAGGATAGTCAACATCCTGGGTTTTGGTCCACTGTGAACTCATCGATCTGCCTTAGGAGGGCATCCTAATTACTGGGATCCCCCCCCCCCCTTGATCAAGCCCCTGCAAAAACCCCTAAATCTAACCTGTCACCTTGCTCCCTCAGGGAAATGCAGCTGCACAATTGCCGGTGATGGGCAAAAGCCCTGTGCTCGCCCGGTAGCTGGAAAAGCAGAAGCCTGAGCACAGGTGACCACCCCTGACCAATCCCATGCCCGCATTTGCCCAAGGGAGCAAGGTGACATGTAAGATTATGGGGCAGTCACGTGCCCTTTGCTTGGCCGGTAGCAGAGTAGCTGGTAGCCACGGGCTTTATTGAGGGGAGGGACACCAGGAAATTGTAATGCCTCTGCTCCAGGAGGGGGGGGAAGGCATCCTGATTGCCAGGGTCCCCCTCTCAAATGGGTGTTGGTCCGGTTTAACACTTGTGTTTGTCTCACTGAACATCTGGGTTAAATGTAGAGGGGAAAAATCCTATGTGTGCGCAAGCAATGGCAGGGAGGCGCATTCCTTTGGAGCTGATCAGCCGGTTACTCAGTTTGGACACATGCTCCCTTCAGGCGCCCAGATCAGCCGATTACATGGTGCTGTGTGATGTCATCAGAGGTACAGCCGGGCACTTCATCTGATAGACTACCTATTCTTTTTCATGAGACATGAGGGGTGGTAAAAGGACGCAGTGCTTGGTGCTGGCCCATACACACTGAAGCAGTGTCCACGGGAGCCACAGAATGTGGACTTCTATATTCTATTTATACTGTAGTGCAATTATTATTGGTGGGTACTAAAAGTAACTCCATGCTCCTCTTATAGGGTAGAAAGAAGGGCTTTGTTCCGCTTTAAGGAAAAGGCATCCAGAGCATAGCATGAGAGAGCTCCTACAGCACGATACCCTGCTCCTGAGATTGTAACATAGCTATAACTTCTGAAATGTAACTTATGCTAATCAGTTTCCCACAGCCTCGGTTTTTGAAGCTGGGAGCTGAGCTTCATGTATCAGGCTGGCAGGTGGGCCTGGCCTGTGTACAGCTGGATCCCATTAAAATCAATGGGGGCCTCTGTACACTAGAAACTTCAGAGTACGGATCACCCAATTGTTATCAATGCGAGCCAGACATATAAAGACCATGCTCACCCACCAGCAGAAACCAGGAAGTCACAAACCACAGCTGCGGGTGGATGATCAGTGGCAGCAGCAGAAGTAAGGTTAGCTGATTCCTGTAGTGTCCTCTTGGAATGGCTGTTTCTGCAGTCTCAGACAGAGACAGTCTCTGCAGGTTTAGAGGGGACCATTGCACATGTAGAGCGTGTGTACCAACATGTTAAACATTTGAGTGGAAGGTGATGTAGTAGGTACTACCTGGGTTGGACCAGAAGGACCATACTGTACCTTGTCAAATTGTGACAGAACTGGAGGAAGAGCTAGACATACAGCATGTAAGGGATCGACTGGGTGTTGTTATTATTATTATTATATACAGGGCTCTATGGCCCAATACTTAGGGCTCGTTGGACCAGATCTATGTGCCCCAGAGGCTGCACCACCTGTCTCAAGCAACATGTGATGTTGAAGGAGGAACATGTGCCCACATAACCGGAGGGCTTCCAGTAACATTGCTTCCCCACCTGCTGTACAGAGCCTGCAGCCGAGGGAAGGCACCAAGTAAGCCAAAGAGTATGTGAGGTTCTTGTCCTTACAGGTGTCACTAACCACCTTATATCAGACCAACAGCCTCGAACAGTTAGAAAAACTCCCTTGCCCCATCTGCATGAATGATACTGAATCATTCAAATATAGGGAACAAAAACAGGCACGTTTTTTAACCAATACCGCGCTAATTTAACAGTTCATAAGCTCAACGTGTAAGGCTTCAGTCCAAAAGAAGTCCAAAAATACAGATGATATTTAGAAGACACAGAGCTGAATTTTCTTAAGGTGGAATAAGATAATCCCAAAACTCGTGCACATCTAGTGCCCACCACCAGTGTCACCAAACTCTTACCAGAACACTGAATGGTATGCGCATTCAAATAAATAATTCCACCGACTCCAAAAGTGTTAAAGCATTCCTTAATTCCCCGTAGTATAACTTTAAATGGATTCCAATAACGAACTCCAAGCTGCATCAAGGTTTAAATGGATTCCAAAAGCAAACTTCAAGCTGCATCCAAGTTGATCACTCAAACAAAGAGTGTAAATATATGCAGATGGAAAAAAGAAAAAAAAAAATCTAGTGCAACACTGCTAGTTTGCATAAAAACATTTGTTTTAATATATGCCAGAAAACTCACAATATAAAGATTAAAATAAGCGCATAATAAAAACAGCAGCGAACAGCTCTCACAGCTCCCGCAGGTGTACCCGATAAAACTTGCAAGTATCCAGATAGCTTCTAAAATAGAAGCCACGAGTGTCCGACGCGTTTCGTCGCTCTCCGGCGACTTTGACTAGGATACTCGGTGACGCCTGAGCACCAGTATTTAAACCGGCGCTCGGCGAAAACGAGGATATTAAGCCCCGCCCTATTAATGACGCAATACGCGTCAGCTGCTACACAAACCCTGAGAGCGGAAACATAAAACATAAAATCCAATTCCGCCCTACAGATACTGAATCATTGTCAGCACTTACATTTGATCCTGCACCCACTCAAAGCTGAAATGCTGCCGGCCATTTCAAAGCATCCTTTCCCAGTATCCCAGCCTTGCTGCTGCCTGGATTTAACTGAAATAACCCACAATGCACAGCAGCAGGAAACCCAGCAGCACTTTTTCCTTGCGGGTGGCCTGCAGGTCCATGGGATGCCAGTTTTGACCACAGCAGGAGCTACAAAAAGGTAAATGAGCTCTGTTTCTTCTAAGGGTGTTAGTCCGGTTTAAAGAGGAACTGCGGTCATTCTTACCAGCCTCCCTCTTTAATATGCAGCAGCAGGGCACCCCGGGCCAGGCTACCCCGCTGCACGTCTCCACTGCTAAAATAAAGAATGAAGCTGCCCAAATTTTCACCTCTTCCAGGTTGTGAATCCGACATCACCGCAAGCAGCCTATTAGCACAGCTGGTGACAGAGTGCATTACCGTGCAGCCGCTGGCCATGCAAGCCGATGGGCTGCTCCATGGATGCTGTAGAAGAATCCTGGAAGAGGTGAGTACCCGGGCTGCCCCGCTGCTGTATATAAAAAGAGGGAGTCCGGTCATTTCTTAGTTACCTTTTTTTTTTTCATCTGTTTTTAAAGAGATTTATAAAAAAAGGTTTTTGATGTCAATTCTTCAGGCAAGTGAGGATGTAGCACCAGAAATAGGCTTGGATTGACCTAGTCATCCTTGACCCTGGCCATGTCCCAACATCAGGAGGTTCACAATCCCGCCCAAGCACCTGTCATTCCTGCACACCCAAGCCTGACAGCACAATTTACACAGGATCTCTTGTAACTCGTTTGAATGGAAAAAATATCTTTTGAGAGTCAGGAAAGATCACATGTGAGCAATTTTTGCAAGTACCTTAGGAATGCCTCTATATTGACTATTTGCAGATATTGTCCTACCAATCACATATGTCCATATATCTTCATGTATCAAGCAGCGCAGTCAATGGCTTCCTATTAGACACAAGATGCTATAATGGACATTCCCAGCCTGGTAATGACACCATGATGGGTCTTTGATTGATTTACACAAGAGCCATCTCGCCTGCACGCAGTGAGCTACGTTGTGACCCTGGCGCAGGTTGTGACCCCACATAAACCTCTTACGCGGGCATATGTTACGCTAAAGTGGCTGATTAAATTCATCCTGGCGATTGTCTCATTCTCTTATTAGGAAGCAGGGGGGAATATTCAGTGTGTGTGTCAGATGTCTTCCTCTGTGAGAGCTGCAATCCCACCGGAGTAGCGGCAGCCGCCCTCTTCTACGCAGGGGGTGACCCCAGCTATGTGAAATTAACATGCATCTGATAATCAATGGCTTTCAGACTACGTCAGCTTCTTCGGGGGGGCATTAGGCAGCTTGTGACTCGTCATGACACTTCCCATTCATAAACTTTATCTAATATTTTTGTGGCAGAGAATACAGGGAGCTTTCCACTCCTCTATCTATTGATGGATGGCTCTGGGCTTAGCTGGATGGAGGATCCTCCTACGAATGGATTCATTATTAATAAGGAAATAGAGGGGGTAATAAGATGGATAGATATCTTACCTATCTGCTATTCTGCCCTAACCAATGTTGCTAATTGTGTCTAATACAAAGGACGCTTTTCCATATTTATTCCACTTGACCAATAGTCAGCCTTCAACACCGTTGGCCATACCCTTCTAATTTAGGTTCTTTCTCCTTTATGTATAAAGAACTTGTTCTTTGTTTTTCTATTACTTTTCTGAATGGGCATTTAGTGCCTCTTAATCTGGCACAACCTCCCCTTCTTGCCTTCTGTTGTGCTTTTGTCCTGTAGCCCTTCATTTTCATCTACTTAATAAAAAGCGTTGAGAAAGAATAACAGTGTGAATTCAGTGTAACAGAATCAGGGTAAATGAGACACCATGAAGTTCGATGGCATGTGAAAAGTAGACCAATTTTGTCACCTCATCTATCTAGATATATTCTTGTTCAGCATTCAGTTCATGTTTCTGCATCCAGTACTTGTTTGGACCGGTTTCCTGCATCCAGGACCTGTTACCTGCATACAGGGCCTGTTTCCTGCATCCAGGACCTGTTTTTCGCATCCAGGACCTGTTTCGTGCATCCAGGACATGTTTCATGCATCCAGGACCCTGTTTCTGCCTCCAATACCATGTTCCTGCCTCCAGTACCCTGTTTCAGCCTCCAATACCCTGTTCCTGCATCCAGTAGCCTGTTCCTGCATTCAGTACCCTGTTTCTGCATCCAGTACCCTGTTCCTACACCCAGTATCTGAGGTCTTCCTTGGGGGGGGGCAGTATCATGGTGGCTGATCTGATCCTGCACACTCTTGCGCTACTGAGCACGTGCAACAGGTAATTCCTGGTGCTAGTGGCCTATAAAAGGAGGCCTGAGGCACCAGTAAGGTGCATGCAGAGCTTAGTCCATACTACAGCTCTGTTCCTGCACGCACCTGAACTTTGAACACCTAGCTTTGTTTCTGCACTTATCTGAGCTTCTTGGCTCTGTTCCTGCATGCACTCCATACTGGACTCTGAGCTTATCAGCTCTGTTCCTGCATGCACACCTTACTGGACTCTGGGCTCGCCACTTGTTGGCAGTAGCTGTGGAACCTCAGCCTGCAGCGCAGTCCATCTACCCTTGCAGGGTGCCCTGGCAAAAAACAGAATTGTTGGCAGACTCCCCACTCTGAAGCTGCCTTATGATGTAGTACTGCAGACATTCCCTCTGGGCCTCCTCCTGACTCAGGAAGTGTTATCCCTCTGCTAATCCACAACAAAGTGCGTGACACATGGACCATATACCATCTGTGGAGGAGTTTAAGGTTGGTATCAACCAGAGTGACTCTAACAAAAAAAAAAACAGAAGCTTGGCAGGAGTTTTATTCAGTTCGGATGTATAAGTGACCCCTCCTCTCATTAGCTGATGTGTTTGTATGGATTTTTAATATTATATGTTAAAGGATATGATTAAAGATGTCCCCCAGATTAACACTCAAATAGTATGTGACAATGATTTTCTACCATTTGTCTATGCCCCATTGATACATTAGACTATATTGACACCTAGCATATCTATATTCACATATTCATAACTAGTTGCCAACTACCTCAATAGCTGGGTGCAGCACATTTCCCCTTGAAAAGGTATCCTTGAATTCCTAATTAGGTTGGCCCCGACTCAGACACTCAAATACACATTAGGGACGGGCATCGGATGTGATTTTTTGAGAGCAGTGTAACTCCTGAAATATGTCAGTTATGACTATATTAATGAGAGAGTCTTATTCAGGATTATACATTTGATATCAAACATGGCATACATATATTGGCTAAATAATCCACATAGCATCGTACTCTGTATGATATGTATTTGATGTTTAGGTTCATTTAACTAAGACATTTATGGGGATCATGAATTTCTTGGTTACAATATAACATGCATATTGTGAGAGTTGTACCCTTTATAGAATATGTATCATAGAGGCGGGTTGTGGGCATATCATTGCAGACACACTCAGGAGGCTGGGAATGCTGGCCACACCCCCCAGTCTTGGTAGATTAGTGAGGCTGCTTGAAGGGCTAGGCAGTCAATGGATGGACTCGCAACCTGGATGCAACCATAAAGTGCTAAGTATCTCTCCATTATCTCTCTATCTCCATTATAACATTTATTGTACTGTAAACTTACTTTATCTTGTAACAACTGCCTGTATTATCTAAGGTTATCTGGGGAACCTTCATGAGCATATTGGGTTAGTGATTTACTGTGCTGGTAATTAAACCCGTTTTCATTTATACATCTTACTGTGTGTGTGGTAGATAATTCCTCAGACAATGTATGTGAGGAATTACACCAGTAATTACAAGTATTGAGGGAAGATATTTCTACTTTGGGACATTTCACTGGATGCATGAAGACAGCCTCAGCGACCATTGGTTTGTATCAGATTAGTGGTCGTTGGGCTGATACGATTATTAGTATTTGCGACATTTATAATAATAATCTATAATAGAAATATTAGAAATTAATGTGCAGCAAATATTAATTTAAATCATATTTCCTTCTTCATTATACATAGAATCGATATCGCTGCCTCTATGACCATTAACTGAAAGCTTCTTAGACCCTATGCGGCTAGCATTTTCCCCCGTTTAGAGCTGGAAAAAAAAGCTCGCCTCTATTAAGGATCCAGTGCCATTGGTCTCTTTATCCCCCGGCAGGCCTCCGATTGTTGGGCCAGGGTCTTCAGCAGGGCAGAGAACACCGATCCTCTGCCCTGCCTGGCGTCTTACAGCTCCCTCCCTGCCACATGGAGGGGTCTTTTATACTTGCGAGTGAGATGAGGCCAGTTCACTCTGCCAGTATAAAAGGCCCCTCCGTGCAGCCGGATTGGGCGGTGAAGAATGGAGGGAGCGGTTTAAGCTGGGAGTGGGGCAGAGGAGACCAATCCTTTGCCTCGCTCCTGGCTCCTGCTGCTCACTTCCAGTTGAAAACAGCAGCGATTGGCCGGTGTGGGACAGCGCCCGCCAATGAAAGGAGGTAAGCAGTAAAAAAAAAAAAACCTTTTAAAATACTAAAATATTTTTTTACACTTATCCCTTTGTGAAATGGTAGGGGGTCCTTTAGATCCCTATACTAGTTTAAAGGGAAAGGCCTATGGGGCCTGGCCGCTTGGCCTCTGCTGTCCCCCTAGGTGGTGCCTGGGCTTGTTTTTCTGGAGAAGCGAGTATTTTATTAGAAAATTTCATAAAATGCTCAATTCAGTTTGGGGTGTCTCCTGGGCAGGAATGTCTACCGATACATATGTGGTATCTTTGTCACAGTTAAACATATATAGTGCAAAATGCTTAAAAATTGCCTCTTGGCAACAGGAGGTGACATGAGCTCTGGGTAGACTGGCAGTTAAAGGATTAATATTTATAAAAGTTGGTTTGAGCTAGGCAGGGACATAGTACAGTCATATACAAGCTATATAATACAGCAAATATTAGTTATTGATTTTGACACACATACAGTACATTGTGTACAATCTGCAGATCTCACCATGAGGTATTTGGGTCACCGCAGCTTGTCGTGCAGCATGCATCACTTTTGTAGCCCGTTAATGAATGTGGCATTTGTGAAGACATTCCTGGCAGCATCCATAGCTATTCCTCGTCATGATTGCTTTCTTCCACTTCCCGGGCGCCTCTCGCTATCCTGACATTTTACAGAGAGAATTTATTTAATCTACACACAAAATCGTACACTGGACACAAGGGACACCAGGATTAAAAGCAAAACTTTCAACAATCCTCGAGTTGCTTAGCATTGGGAGTCATCTAAAAGAGAGACAGCCTCCTGGGTCGCTTGCACAGACTTTAAAGAGGAGATGAATATCGAGTCAAAAGAGAATACAAACTTCAACAATAATGAAGCTGGAGGTTCCATGACGCTTCCTGATCAATAAGAACATCAAAAGGATTTTTCAACAAAAGTTTTACCCGGAAACTGTTGAGGATAGACAAAAATGCTGCACACAATTAGATCCAATAGTGTCCTCACACTGTAGATTGCATATTTCAACTGTTGGGAACTTACTTGTTTCCTAAGAACATCAATGAGGTCAGACGGAGAGGTTGGTTGAAGAGGTCTGGCTTCCATTTACTGAACTGTGGAGTACCCTATTTTTTGCCCTGTAAGACATGCCTGCCCATAAGACGCACCTAGGATTTGGAGGAGGGAAAAAAGAAAAAAAATATTCTAAATCAAATGATTTGCTAAAACACCCCATTATAGCCAGTGTGGAATCCCCCCACCCCATTCTCCAAGGACACTGTGGCATTCCCCCTATCCCATTTCCCATAGGCATCGTGGCATTCCTCCCTCCCATTCCTCATAAACAGTGTGGCATTCCCCCTCCCATTTCCCATCGGTAGTGTGACATTCCCCCCATCTCATAGGCAGTGCAGAATTCCCCCTATCCCCTTATTCTGTGTGGCATTTCCCCCTTCCCATTTTCCATAGGCAGTGTGGCATTCTCCCTCCTCCCATTCCCATAGGCAGTGTGGCATTCCCCCATCCCATTCCCATAGGCAGTGTGGCATTCCCCCACCCCATTCCCATAGGCAATGTGGCATCCCCCCTCTCATTCCCATAGGCAGTGTGGCATTCCCCCATCCCATTCCCATAGGCAGTATGGCATTCCCCCCTCCCATTCCCATAGGCAGTGTGGCATTCCCCCCATCCCATTCCCATGGGCAGTGTGGCATCCCCCCTCCTATTCCCATAAGCAGTGTGGCACTCCCCCATCCCATTCCCATAGGCAGTGTGGCATTCCCCCATCCCATTCCCATAGGCAGTGTGGCATCCCCCCTCCTATTCCCATAGCCATTGTGGCATTCCCCCATCCCATTCCCATAGGCAGTGTGGCATCCCCCCTCTCATTCCCATAGGCAGTGTTGCATTCCCCTCATCTCATTCCCATAAGCAGTGTGGCATTCCCCCAGCTCATCCCCATAGGCAGTGTGGCATTCCCCCCTCTCATTCCCATAGGAAGTGTGGCATTCCCCCATCCCATTCCCATAGGCAGTGTGGCATTCCCCCCTCCCATCCCCATAGGCAGTGTGGCATTCCCCCCTCCCATCCCCATAGGCAGTGTGGCATTCCCCCTCTCATTCCCATAGGCAGTGTGGCATTCCCCCTCTCATTCCCATAGGCAGTGTGGCATTCCCCCTCTCATTCCCATAGGCAGTGTGGCATTCCCCCCTTCCATTCCCATAGGCGGTGTGGCATTCCCCCTCTCATTCCCATAGGCAGTGTGGCATTCCCCCATCCCATTCCCATAGGTAGTGTGGCATCCCCCCCCATTCGTATAGGGAGTGTGGCATCCCCCCTGCCATTCCCATAGGCAGTGTGGCATCCCCCCTCCCATTCTCATAGGCAGTGTGGCATCCCCCCTCCCATTCCCATAGGCAGTGTGGCATCCCCCCTCCCATTCCCATAGGCAGTGTGGCATCCCCCCTCCCATTCTCATAGGCAGTGTGGCATCCCCCCTCCCATTCCCATAGGCAGTGTGGCATTCCCCCCATCCTCTTATTCAGTGTGGAGCACACAGACACGGCGAGGGCTCTGGGAGAGGGTGAGTGTTTCCGGGGTTCATGGGGGTTTCACACAGCGGGGCAAAAGAATTATAAGACAGTGACTAAAAACTTAAAATATATTAATTTTAGATGCTGAGGAATCGTTTTTAAGGGTTTGGGCTTTTCATTAAATCATGCTGAAGGTCCGGTTTAAGCACTGGTCACATCGCCATCTAATGTCATAACTTGTCATAGCTGTAAGCTGCAGTAAATCTAAGTCTCTCCGGCATAGACTAAGCTGGAAGTCTGCTGTATCTCCAACAAAACATAGTTCAGGTTTGGTGATGAAGGCCCTCAAAGGACCAGGGGTTCTTTCCTGGTAACCCTGTGGGCCAGTCTGATCCTGCCTTCCCCTATATTCCACCGAAATCATATTAAAATTTCTTTGTACTTACCTTTGCCCTCTTCTTGCAGTATGGCTGCTTGAGCCGGCAGTGACCTCACTTCTGTCGCATTGCTTCCCCCCTTCCTTCAGAGGGAGTTGTGTCATGTCACTGCAATGCAGCGCACATTCAGCTAAATGACAGTACACATGGCAGCGACCATTGCAGTGGAAAAAAAACAACCTCCAAGTCTACGGGCAGGCTGATTCATTACTAGCGCCAGGTAACGGCAGATGAGCGTCTGTACAGCGGCGCTAAGATCGATCGCTAGTGGCTGTGAGTCGCTATTACAGAGCACCTCAGTCGCTGTAGTAATATTGCCGGCATTTATGAATTTGATGTGTGAGTCGCTATAACACCAGTACAGAGCTATATGGGAGCGAACGGTAGCGACTGGTCAGTGTGAGCGACTTAAACCATATTCATCAAAAAAACAGCCTCACACAGCGCTGCGCGCTCAAAATTGGGTCGCTGTAGCCCAAAGCGCCAGATGCTGTGTGATTAAAGTCCGTTTTTGAACACATATCCACTAGTAACAAAGCAAAAACATATAGAATTACATTGTTATTACATTGTGACATTAACACTTTAATACCAGACCTGTAATGACAATTCTGCATAAAAAAATAAAAAATCCAAAAAGTTTTCAAAAATGTATTTAAATAGGCCAGGAGAGGTCACACAATTATTTGATACAAAACAAAATAAATAAATAAAAGAAAGAAAGAAAACCCTGTTTAAAGAGAAGAAAAGTAACGTCCATTGAAATGTATGGGAGAGCGACAGGTAGCGACAGGTAATACCAGGCGCTCTAAAAGCCAGAGCGCCGCCGGGATCCGCAGAGCGTTCTGTGATGATGAATCAGACGCCACATGGCGCTGTAAGAGGCGCTCACCAGAATCGCCTTCATAAATGTGGTATTGCGTACAGCGGCCGGAGTTCACCTGATGCTTCCTGCCGCTACCTGTCGCTTACAAGGCACTGCCTGGCGCTATCCCTTGATGAATAAAGCCCTAAACCTTTGCAGGACTGGGTAACCTGTTAATAACAAAAAGACTTACCTGGACGAAAACACAAATGAGTGAGCCCATTGCCCGGTTTAATGGGAAATTCCTCCTTTTGAGATTTTGACAGTGTATGTTATTGTGTGCCAAAAGGATGCCTTCAAGGTACTCTAGTATTTTTAAAATGTCTTCTTACGTTATAAAATGTGTATTATGGAAGCAGTTTTCACTACCTGCAATCTGTTGCTATTAGCAACCGTACACCAACTACAAGAGACAGGTGAGCCCTGTAACTTTTTATATTAACCTTATAGTAACCTTTAATATTCATTTTAGATACAAATGATGTCTACAGAGCCAGCCATGGCTTTAGACACAGGTATTTAACTACTGTTAGAAAGGTAAGCGGCCATTTTGAAGCTTCCTCTCCCAGCATCTCAGCCATGCTGCTGTCTGGATTCAACTGACATAACTGATAATGCACAGTAACAGGAAGCCCAGCAGCACTTCCTGTGGCCTGCAAATGCATGAGCCTCCATTTTGTATCTAAAATTCACTACAGCAGGAGTTAGAAAAAGGTAAATTAATGTTTATGTGAATCAATCTAAATTGACCCGGGGAGGGATACACATGAGCACTGTTTGTTGTGTTGGTCTGGTTTTAAGTTATTTTTGATTGTTGATCCGCTTTAAAGAGGACCAAAACCCACCCTGGAGTGGGTGGGTCTATGAGACTCCAGGGCAGGCATACTCACTCCCCCCAGTGGCACCCCACTGTGTGAATCCCCCCCAGGTCGCCTGAAAACTCACCTTCGTTCCCGGTCCAACCGCGCATGCATGAGCAGCGGCTGCATCCCCGCTATCCATTTAGCAAGACGCATGCCTGCGCCAGGCATTTGTGAATCTCCAGCGCAGGCACGCTCTATGTTAGAGGGTAGCGGGGGATGCGGGCGCCAGCGTGCTCGGATTCGTTTACATTAGACCAGCTCCTAGAACCGTATACGGCCCTTTGATTGGCTCTGATCGGCCCGGGCTGAGCTGGCTGGCGGAGTCCCTCCGTTCGTGATTCGGTGTCCCTCCGCACATGCTGCCTGCCAGGCGCCCGCCCGTCCCTCTTCGCAGCAGGTCGGTGCCTCCCGCACTGTACACAGGCGATTACTTAAGCAGCAGCCGATCGGCCGCTCGGCTCGTCAGAAGGGAGGATGCGCCAGACCCCACAAGCCGAGTGGCCGATTTGGCTGCTGCTTAAGTAATCGGCTGTGTACAGTGCGGGAGGTAGGCTCCGGCGCCATCTTGCATGGGTGGAGGGGCGGGAAATACAATTAATACAATACAATTAATATTATGCAGAATTTAGTTCAGCCTTTTGGCCCAGCCCTCCACAATATTTTTAGTTTCTCATGTGGCCCCACGGAAAAAATAATTGCCCACCCCTGTCCTAGATGAAGGGGCTCAAGCAGATCCGAGCTTGCTGATTGAACGAGCGGTCGTGCATGCGTCGTAGGACCGGGAAGAGGTTAGTTTGTTCAGGCGACCTGGGGGGTTTCATACAGTGGGACACCCCCAATTGGGATGCCCCTGAGGCAAGGACCAAAACCCAGGATAGTCAAAATCCTCTTTAAGGTGGTGCAAGCTATAGGTGATTATTAATTCCAGATGAATATGGAGATGAGGCCTACAGAGCTGTCTTTTGCTTTACGGATGGATAACTCTAGGCTATACTGTAAATCCAATAGTAATACTATACAGTACATATATATAAAGGGGTCTTATTTTCAGATACACCACTGGACCATGGGAAGGAGAAATCTGGGACTTACAAGGGCAGACCTGAGTTATAATATCTAAAGCAATTGTTCACCTAGTCAAATGACCTGTCTGTAGGATAATGAGCCATGTCTTGATTGTGATAGCATTTATTCCACTGCTAATCGGCTCATCACTGACACAATCAATACAAGTAAAGAAAATCAATGCTAATGACAAAGAGCAATTGGAAGATATAAGTTAGTGAAGAAAGCTGTCTACGTGGGAGAAACTACTGAACCATTATAGGAAATCTATGGTATAGACGCATGAGCACATCTGTGACAAAGTACCTAAGGAAGTGTTACCACTGCCGACACTTGTTTTCATTTGGGCTATGAAAAATTAGTATTCTGATTGGATTGTGGCCATAAAGCTAAATAAAGCAATCATTTTGACCTAAACATATTTTTATAGGGACTGGTTTCCTTTTACTTTAATTCCCCTTTAAACTTGAAGTTATGCACTTCTCTAGGCTATGTGTAAAATCAAACAAACCTGCTTTACCTCCAGCGCAGCTCATTTCTGCATATCAAGGGAATTGTTCTGGGTGATCACAGGAGGGGTCTATGGTCACCCATGCTGTCTGAGGACCATGTATGTGTCCTCTGACTTTAGGCTTGAGAGGGGTTTGATCAGGAGCGTAGCTAGGGCAGAGCAGAGGCACTAGGTGCAGCAGGTCAGGGGGCGCCAAAGGGGCCTCTGAGCACATGTGGGGGGGCGCCATTTCGAATCTTGTATATATACAACGTGTGTACCTGCAGGCGACTTCAGTACCCAAGCTAGCTGTACATTGAAGAGAGTAGAGTATTCTGCAATACTGATCTGGGGTGCTCGTTATTTAGGGGAACTGATCTTGGTAACCAAGATATTGCAAATGCTTGTACTCTTCACAGAACTCATCGAGGTGCTCTATCGTAAGTGTGGAGGACGTAGGCTGTATTTTCACAAGCAACAAAAGAACGGCCAAGTTTTCCCGCTAGCAAAAAGATGGTGTAAGTTTGAACTGGAAACCTATGGCTTTTCTTTTTTTCGATCAATATTTTTTATTGAAGTTATAAAGATGGTACATTAAATTGCGAGTTACAATGCAGCATGTGTCACAAAAAAAAGGGAAAAACATCCAATTGAATATGAACTTGTACACAACTAAGCGCTGATGACTTCTTACACATAGCATTCAATGTACATGAAAAAAGAAAAAAGAATAGGTTGGAAGGTAAGAAACAGAGTGAGGAGAGAAAATAAGTAGGGTAGAGCAAGAGGAAAGATAAGAAGAGAAGAAGAGAAAAAGAAAGAGGGGGCTGGATGGTGGGTGTCCGAACTCCATCCATCTAAGAACGGGAATGGTGGGAGACTAGGCTGTGAGAAGGCGATGGTCGCCTTGCATCGAGGCAGCCATCTTTTCAAAGAACATTACCTCGTTGACGCAAGGTATCAGACTTCCACTTGGATCCACACTTCCATGACTGCGCTATAATCAGTTTAGCAGCTGTAAGGATATGCCTTATAAGCTCGAACTGTGTTCTGGAACATCCGGGGGGTTTTAGATTAAGGAGGGCCAGCTGGGGTGAAGGGGTCAGGCGCAAGCCTGTTGCCTTCTTTATAACGTAAAAGACCTTGGCCCAGAACTGCTTAACCAGCCTACATTCCCACCAGATATGGATATATGTTCCTCGGCTTTGGCAATTTCTAAAACATTCCGGTGAGTAGGAAGGGCAGAACCTATGAATTCTGTCTGGGACCAGATACCAGCGGAGCAGAACCTTGGTGTTAACTTATTGGGCACCCGTGTGGAGGAACCTAGTAAATTAGTTCCTCCACGCAGATCTCCAGTCCTCGACCGATAGGTCTATTCCAAGGTCCTCCGCCCACCTAGTGGTGTAGGCTGGGAGAGGTGTCCCTTCAGGCTCACACAATAATCTATATACCGCAGACACGTCCCCTTACCTAACGGTTGTGTCCCACATATGACGAAGAGGGTCTAGGTCTAAACCCTGGTCCAATTTTAGTGCTTATATAGTGAGTAATTTGCGAGAAGCGAAGAAATTCATTGCTCGGAATACCCCTAAGGGACTGGAGCTCTGGGAAGGTTAACATACCCCTATGAGTAAAGAAGTCTTTGATCTTTAATAAATTTTGTGCCTTCCACCAGGCAAAGGCCGACGGTTCATGGAAGGCCGGTAGGAATTCAGGATTACCCAATATAGACAGCAAGGGAGTCTGGGGGGAGATGAGGGTCCCTTTCAGCTTGTTTGCTTTCCAAATTCTGAGGAAATGAGTCAGGGCTGGGTTGTCAAAATCTTTAGAAGTCGCAGGGGATAGCCATAACAAGTTAGTCATGTCTAATGGGGAGCAGCTGGCTTGCTCGATGTCCACCCACAGCGGTCTATCTGCCCCTGCATGGACGGCAGATAATTGAGCAACCTGGCAAGCAGAAAAATAGCGTGCTATATTGGGAACCCCGAGTCCCCCCTGCTGCTTGGATCTGTATAGTGTCGCTCGATTGACCCATGGTTTTTGCTTCCCCCAAATGAAAGAGTTTAAGGTCCCTTGGAGACCTTTTATGAAGGAGGCCGGATTGGTATCGGTAGAACCCGGAAAAAGTAAAGCAGTTTAGGCAGCCACGTCATTTTTACAGCCGTCATCCTACCCAGCCAAGAAAGATGAAGCCTAGCCCTGGAGGATATTAGGGCGCGAAGGTCCTTAGCAATGGCCGGATAGTTAGCAGCATAGAGGGAATCGTATTTAGCTGTCAAATGGACGCCTAAGTATTTAATACGATGTTCTTGCCAAGAGAAGTCAAAGGAGGCTTTAAGTGTGGTCAATGTTTGCTCTGGGAGGGAGATATTGCGAGCTTGGGACTTTGAGGTATTAATTTGTAGACCAGAGATCCTGGAGAAGTCATCTAGGGTGCGGAACAGGTTCGGGAGAGATATGGTGGGGTTAGATACTAGCATCAGAATATCGTCTCCGAATAAGGAAATCTTGTGGTCATAGGCCCCTATTGTTATTCCTGTAATGTTAGTGTTAGTCTGAAATAGTTTGGAGAGGGGCTCAATGACGAGAGCAAATAATAGAGGGGAGAGGGGGCAGCCTTGCCTGGTGCCCCTGCCCAGGGTAAACCTGTTGGAGGAGTACCCTGAATATTTAATAAATGCTCCTGGAGAGGAGAATAGCGAGGCAATCCATGCTGTAAAGGAGGGGCCCAATCCCCACTTTTCCAATATGAACTGAAGATAGTCCCAAGCTACAGTACTGAAAGCTTTACAGACATCCAAAGTCAATAGCATGGCCTGGCGCCCCTCCTTTCTGGCATGGTGGGTCAGGTTAATCGCCTTGCGGATATTATCCCCCACTTTACGCTGGGGAATAAATCCTGCTTGCTCTTTAGAGATTAGGGACGCAATAAACTTATTGAGTCGTGTTGCAAGGACTTTAGCAAGGAGCTTAATATCTATGTTCAATAGAGAGATGGGCCTATAGTTGGACCAGAGAGTAGAGTCAGCGTTGGGTTTGGGTATCATGCAGACGGCCGCAGTAAGTGCATCCGTGCTCCATGCATCACCACTGAGGGAGTTAAATGTACTGACCAAGTGCGGGGAGAGTGTCTGAGATAATTTTTTATAGTAAAGGGCGATGAAGCCATCTGGGCCCGGCTGCTTACCTATCTTTAAAGAGTTAATGGCTTCCTGGACCTCAAATACCTCGACTGGCCTATCTAGTAAGGACTTGGCCTCGAGAGGGAGGGAGGGTAGTTGGATTTGGCGTAGCAGCTCCTCTGCGAGACGCCCGTCTAATGTAGTCTTGGGTTTGTAAAGATCCTCAAGATGTTTGCTAAAAGTTGTCTTAACACGCAGTGGTTTAGTCCTTTGAATGACCCCCCTAAGTCTTCTGGCAAGAGGAGTATTTGGTTTATTGCTGAGATGGTACCACCTAAACCTGGACCTGTTTAATTGACTCTCAGCCTCACTAGAGAGGCACATGTTAAGTTGGTCGCCAGCTTGGATGAGACTAATCCTATTACGTTTTGTTGGGCGAAGCTTGTAATCTTAAGAGGCTAGGTGGTAGGCGTCCAGCAATAATTGAAGTTGCTTCTTATATGCAACCTTGCGCCTAGCCGGTGCCTCCAGACCCCTGTAAGCGCATCAGATGGTGAATAAATAAAACAACCTACTGGGCTGGTATTGGGACCCCTCACAGGGCTTATAGGGCTCCCAAAAGGTAAGGGGGTGTGCCAGGGAGGGCTCAAGCTTATTGAGCAAGGTGAGGCCGTTTTATTGCCAGGACTGCTATTTTCAAGATGGCGGCGGCCGCTCTCCTCTGCCTGCAGCTTCCCAGCTCGATTTCGGGGACCACCACAGATCCTCTTCAAAACCGGCAGGTAGGGTCCTGGGGTCTGCCCCAAGCTGTAGAGCCCGAAAACGCTTGCTGCTGTGGGCCGCACGCATGCGCATTCTCCCCCGAAATCTATGGCTTTTATAGGTCCGAAAACCCACAAATCAGGGCTCTGAAGCACACACACGCAAAACCTGTAAAATTACGGATGCACGGGCGCATTGAGCCGTATTTATACAGCAAACACTCGGTTTGCTTGGTACGCATACAGTAAATTCCTGCAAAAATGGACAACTCGGCCACAAAAACAAGGCTCTGAATCACCTGACACATAAAAGAGACCGAATGTGGTACTTTGACATCATTCCTATTGGCTTATGTTCTTGGGTAGGTCCCATGATTTATCTCTTATGCTCTAAGCTGCCTGATATGGACAGCGCACATCGTACCATTTTTATGATTCCTACATTATAGACTTCTCTTTTAAAATAAAATATGTAGCAAACATACGCATCCATAGAGACAGCTGTTATAATAATTTATGTTCTGCTAGCAAGATATCTAGCTATTTTATGACGTTTGTTATACAGGTATAGCATTGTGCGAGTGCTCTTTCTGACTCCTCTCGCCTCTATCTGCACAGTGAGGGTGCTCATTCCAGCCTATGTGTCGCTCAAGGCCATTTCCAGGGATATTGTGTTTCTCTTTATCACCTTCTTGAATGTACATTGACAAGACTTCAATGGATTCAAGGTCCAGTAATCTCAGAGATGCAGCAGCTCGGGTCTTATAAAGTATCTGAATCATCTCTAGATACTGTACATCACTGGCTTCTTTTCTGAAAAGACCTCAAAGGGACTTTCTGTATACACACTAAATCGAGAGAGTACATACTGTATTTACAGCTTTATTTTCCATATTTATGCCTAATGCATTCTTCAAAAATTACAATCCATGTCTAAATCCATCCAGTGTTTCTAGGGTGCCTTCATCAGGGGGAAAAGGACCTTGCTGCCTGAAACATTGGATAGATGTAGCCCTCACGCACCAGGTGTTCGGTGAGGATGGCAGGGAGCAGGTTCTTCTGGGCCCAGGGTGCTCTACGCGTGTGGGTGAGTAGGTAAGGGTTAAGGTACAGTTGCAGGGGAGGTTAGTACTCACTGTTGCTGCTTGAAAAGATGAACACTAGTCCAGAAGATGAAAGCAGAGTTCCTCTGTATTTAATCGAAAGGCAAACAGCAAACACGGCACAGATACAATACATCCATCCAGTTACATCTGTGTTCTGTCCATAATCACAGGTACAATTAGAAAGTCTTTGCTTCCCCAAGGAGAACTCTTCCCCTTGCTGGATCTCTCCTTCCTCTCTCTGTTAGGGTCTGTTTTTACTCCTGCTCCATTACAATTCAAGAATGGTTAAGAAGATAATAACGGGGCTTTAGAATTGGGGCTTCCCTATATCACTTCTCACTACCTTCCAGAACATTCCATCACATGTTCGGCCTCATGTCCAACATCTGATAGGTTGCTCTCTAAACCCTCTAACCAATCACTACCCTTCTAGTTATTCTCTGCATCCTGTTATGACTAACAACCCTTCATACCTTACCTTCTGATACAATCCCCATTCTAGCCTATGGCCCAATGCTTGTCTATGGCCTAATACCACTAGGAGTCCAATTTAGGGTACTGCACTGTCTATGCACTTTCATGGTTGAGGACCACAACGGAGCTTAATGTCTTATTACTCTATATGGATGGGTTCTTATTAGTTAACTGACACTGTCCTAGTTATATCCAGGCCCCTACATGAATATTGATCATAGAGAAAGAATGCTGATGAATTTTGATATGTAAAGTTGGACAGAGGTAATCTATGAAAGTGGTTCTCAAACTTATTGCAACAAGTACCCCCTAGAGCAGTGGTTCTCAATTGTTTTATGCCAAGTATCCTCTAGGAACAAGAAACTCTAACCAGTTACCCCTTAGCAACAAGAAATTCAAACCAAGCAACCCAAGGAGGGTATAACTTATACATGTTACCAAAATAAGTAGGTCACAGGCCTTGTAACACTTTGAAAGTAAGAAGGAATAATGTATTACTGTTAAAATGATATAACAAAACCATCAGATCCACCATGATGGTGCACCCCTGAACATCTCTGCATACCCCTTCAAGCTGTGGCACGTTCCCCTTGAGTACCCACAAGGTCCGATCTGATATTTTTTACCAAAAAAGTAGGCCTCATAGACCTTTTGAAACAAGAAGGAATACAGTTTTACTGTAAAAATAATATAGTAGATCTGTCAGACTGCCTGCTGTTACTGCACCTCCCAAACATCCCTGCAAACCTCCAGGAGTACTCATAACACAGGTTAAGAAACAGAGGTCTATGCTACCCAGACACCACCAAGAAACTATGAAAACAAAAGAAAAAAGTTGACTTTTAATGATGTCCTACATCATTTTCTCCTAAAGTTCTATAATTTGAAAACATTGAAAAACTTAGTGGACCTCCTCTACGTACTATATCTGAAACCATAGTTTGAATACCTTGCTGTGCACCCCCACCAGAAATACAAGAGAAAGGTCTACCGCTAATCACCTCTTCTGTACTATAGCTAACATTCATGTGACCGATCTTGATTGGCTTCTTCTGGTCACATAGACGTCAGCTGTAGCACGGAACACAGAACAGACGAGTAGTGGTTGGCCAGGCTCCGGCTCCTAGCAGAAGTCATGTTTGCATAGTGAACCATACTGGACTGCAAAAGAGGTCAGTAATGGCTTCCCAGGGAACCTGTGTGCAGGAGCACATTCAAATTGGGATGTCCCATGCTGTGAAGAAGAGAGGAGCTGCAGTCAGTTTTGACTAAAGGCCCCCTTAAAGCCGATCTAGTGCCAAACCTGCCCATAGGGTGGCTTTATCTGCCACAGGTATCATGATTTGGATCTCCAATCTACTACAGGGCCCATAGGAAGCCTGAAAATCAGGCATAATACTCAGAATTCCAAGTTCATGGGGTCAGGGCAGCAACATCTCCACTTTCGCTGCACTGACGGCAACTGATGCCGCACAGCAAACCCCATGACCCCCCTGAAGTATAAACCGGGTGTGCTTGTGTGCCTGATTTGGGAAATTCAGCGATGGGCACTTGAAAGAAAATGTAGTGCTGACTCTGGCCATAAAGGCACCACTACTTCCAAGCCAAAGTTAGCAGTCTGCCTCGCTGTCTGTGTGCAATGGGCATGTGCCCACAGTGCAGAACTTACTTAGAAGATGGCCTGTTTGAAAATACAGGAACCTGTGGTATATTGTCATCTCAAGCCCAAAGAGGGCCTTTAAAGTGGACCAAAACCCAGGATTTTGACTATCTTGGGTTTTCATCCTTTCCCTGGGGGCACATCAATCAGGGGTGCCCCGCTGTGTGACACCCCCCCCCCCAGATAGCCGCTGCCAACTCACCTCTCCCTGGTCCCACGGCGTCTGATGGCTGCATCCTTCGCTTTTCTCTAGCAGTGCACTTGCCAGCACCAGACATTTGTGAATGGCAAGCGTAGGCACACTCCCTGTTAGAGGGAGGCGGGGGATGCGGCTGTCAGAGCTGCTGTTCTTAGATGCGCTGTGGGACCGGGAAGACGTGAGTTAGTTTGTGCGTCCTGGGGGGTTTCACACAGCGGGCATCCCGATCGGGGCGATCAGGGGAAAAGACCAAAACCCAGGGTAGTCGTCAAAACTATCCTGGGTTTTGGTCCACTTTAAATGTAAATGTAAATGTATATGTAATGTATATGGATGGCCATGGGGAAAAGGACGGTGCACAGTGAGGGGCAAATCTGCAGCCCCCAGCCAGGCCTTGTATGACTCTATCAACCAATAGCAGCCTTACCACATCATTTTTGAATACCAAAATCTAAAATCTAAGTAGCATAGTATCATAGTCCTGTGTATAATTGTAAAAAGTTTAAATGTAATTTATTTACTCTACAAAGTATCAGTCAAAGCGACAGGGCCGGCGTCACATTGACACATCGTGTTGGATGTTTTTGTTACAATCCCTGTCTGTTCTTTTATCATCCCCAGCCTCTTGTTTCGTGACATCTTCCTCGTCGGCTTCCCATATTCAGCTCTGCCACGGCTCTTTGTTGCTTTCAAACACCCTCATCTCTGTTGTTTGCTATTCACCGCTTGTTCAGTTCCATCTTCTTTTTTTGTTGGGGGTGTATTCAAAAAAAGTTTTCTCTTGCTGCAATTTACTTTTCAATCTCGAAAATCACTTGTCTTCATTTTTCTATTTGCCTCCTATAATCGTTGATGTATTAACTGTTTTAAAACCAGGGTGATATTTGACATTTACCCAGGAGTTTTTACCTTTTCTTTTAAGATTTCTTTTATTCTAGGTGTCATGTCCCAACAACTGTTGTTTTATATTTATTGCCATGTTGTTATTCAGTTCTTTTCATGCAATGTTTTTTCATTTTTTAGCAGGGGCCCATCTCTGTGTGGGTAACTGTCCGTGCCAAATACCCCCCTATCTCAGTGCTCCACTTCTCATCCAAAAGCTAGATGTAAGGAACCTACCTTTGCCAGGGGGCCCGCAGGGAGCGTCTGCTGAGCGGCACAGAGCTTGCCTGCTTCCTACTGCAGGGCGCGACCGGCGCTCCTATATGACGGGGAGCGGGGCGCCTCTCTGGCCGCATCCCTAGCTCCTCTGTAGCGCGCCCCGCAGTCTGGCAGATTTGCTGCCAGGAGGCGCTGCGCTGCAAGTGGCAGGTGGCGCAATGTCCTCTTCACCTGTCTTGAATCAGGGGCTGGTCAGCCCTGCTCCCGGGACTGATCAGCCCCTGGAAGTGTTGCACCAATCACATTCTAGTATTGCACAATTCAGCACATACACATCCCACCAGGGTGGCCATTGGTCAATTCCCCAATAAATATGGAGTCAGCCCAGTACTTAGTGCCCGTGATAGTCTCTTGTGATTAGGGTGTGATTTTACTAGTGATTATCGGTTTCCGACCCGGCTTGATCTACCATCCCCGTCTGCTATCTGTACCAACCTTTGCTTTGTCTGACCTCGAACCTGTCTGCCCCTTTGGATACCCCACTATCTCTGACTCGGCTTGACCCTTTGGCTACCCCTGACTACGCACCTGTCTCATCCCTGTACTCTGACGCACCTTCCGGACTGTCTTCCCGTGTATGACCTCGGCTTTGGGATACCCTTGCGGTTCATCGACCTTCACCTTAAGCAGACATCCTTTGCGCCTATTAAGACCCTGGGGCAACCGTGTCCGGCGAGGCGTTTCTAGCGTCCTGGCAAATGGGGGCTTGACTATAGGCAGAAGCGGCGGTGGAGATTGGGGGTTGTCGCTTATAGAAGGCTGGTGTCCCGCCGGGCATCGCACTAGAAGGTCACATTTGCACTATCATTCTTCTTGACCTATTCTCTGCATTTAAAAAAATGTTGCCCACAGGGCAAAGGTCACTCCCCAGGATAGTGAAAATCTTGGTGATTGTTCTACTTTAAAATGATCCTAAATTCACAAATTAGGTTTGGATCACTTTGACCATATGCATGGCTGGCCAGTGGAATGGTGGGTTGGGATGCCATGCAATTTACAATATGCCTGCCTGTTTTCCAGTTGTATCCTTTACTTTTAGGATCCAGCAGTGTCTGCATAAGCAGAAACTGCAGTGTCCGGCGGCACCACTCCCTCTGTGTGTGCCCAACCATAAGCAACCAACCAAAGAAGCTAATTAACAAAGGAAGCTAGGTATAGTAGATGCTCTGCAGGCTCAACATATATATACAGCATACCTTCCAACTTTTCAGGGTGGGAAAAAGGGACAATTTGTAAAGTAAGCCATACCCCCTTATTGAGGGATGGATAGAAGGCTGAAGTACCTCCACAGCTTCAGAGCATGCCTCTGTTTAGTACTGCTTTCAGCTGGCTCCCTTTCCCTTGGGACTTTCCCCTGCTATATGCCGCTCCACCGGCAGATGGCTCTGTCCTGCAGCCAGCACTTGTGACTTCTGTGACTTCTTGGCCTATATAAGCTGATCCACTCATTCAGGCAGTGGATCAGCATTGAACTGTCATCCAGAACGCTGATCCCAGATCCCAGAACTTTGAACTCAGATCTCTGTACGCAGGACTCTGGTCACAGCCACAGTCACAGCCACAACCTCAGCCATCGTGTTTCCTTCCCTGTCTAAACCTTGTATCCGTCTTTGGAATTTGGACTTTCCTTGGACTCCTATGCATGTATGTTTTCTGACTTCATGTATATATATATGTACAGCAATCTGCGTGTGTTTCATGTTTCCCATTTATCTGTGTATCTGCACAGCTGTGATCACCAGTATTCTTGTTTAGTCATTGCAGTATATTTAGGTTTCCATGTGTATATATGTGTATAGCAGCCTGGTTGGTGTGTACTCTGTTTACTGTTTGTTACTATTAAACACGGTTTGCCGCATATCCACCTCTATCTCTCAGTCTCAATTTCTGGTCATATACTACAATCGGGTTTTCTCCATTGAGAAATCCCTGACAAATATAAACACTTCGAATAGGCGAATTAACCATTTATTGGTGCAGATCTGCATGTTATACTTCAAAGAGGGACAAATGAGAACAATGAGGGACAGGGAGACATGGATTCAAAAGAGGGACCGGCCCTCCAAATGAGGGACACTCGGGAGGTTTGCATATGCAGGCACAGTATCTCAGAAGTAAGGTGGGGCCACAGACCACAAATAGACTGTTTATCATACTGTAAAGTGTGGGGCATCCCACATTTCCAAGTCCCCTTTCTGGGGTGCTGGGCAACAATAGGGGTGCTTGACCAAAAAGTGCCTAGGGCAGCCCGAATCCTAAATACCGCCCTGTTCATGAGTCTACTTTTAGGACACTGGACAATAATGCTCTCCAAAAGAAACATTGAGGCAGTTTTCAAAATGTTACCTGAAAGAGCTGGAAGACTATTAGAACCATGTTTTGTCGATAGATAAGACCATAATAGAGATTTTTGGTTAAAATGAAACATGTCATGTTTTGGAGAAACACTGTATTCCAGCATGAAAACCTCATCCGAGCTGTGAAACACAGTGGTGGCAGTACCATGGTTTGGGCCTGTTTTGCTGCATCTGAGCCAGGATGGCTTGTGATCATTGATGGAACAATTAATTCTGTGTTCCATCAAATTCTAAAGATAAATGTCAGGACATCTGCCCATGAGCTGTATCTCAAGAGACTGTGGGTTATGGAGCAAGACAATTACCCTAATCACCTGACTTTAGAGCAGAACCAAACCCACTGTAGCCAACCCACTGACCTTCCCCGGGGACATCCAGAAACGTGATGCCCCACTGTGTGAACCTCCCTAAACCCACCCGGGGCACCGCAGAATCACCTGGTTTCGATGGCCGCATTCCCAGGCTGTGATCGCGCTCCCAATCCCAATCCATTCAGATAGCCTGAGGGTGGGAGCGTGCTCAGTGCGGGGGATGTGGCCGCTGCGCTCCCGATTGCCGGCCAAACCCCTCCATGTAAACTGAGGGCATGGATGGCAAATGGCTCTGATGGCCATTGGACCAGGAATCAATAAATAAATGACCATCCTCATCCATCCCAGTATATGTCTGTCTGTTTGACTATCTATCTCTTTATTTAAATATTTGTCTTAATTTCTATTCCATATATATGTTGTATGTAACTAGCATACATGTATCTATCTAGCCTATATCATACTATCTATTCCATTTTAATAAATCTATCTATCTAGCAATTCATCCATCCATCTCATATATATATCTTTTTTGTTCTGTCTAGTTATATAGCAATATATCCACCCACCCCATATCTATCTATCTATCCATCTTTTTTATTCTTTATCTATCTGTCTATTTTTTTATTATTTATCTAACTATCTGTCTAGCTATATAGCGATTTATCCATCTCATCTTATATATCTATCTTTTTATTCTTTATCTATCTATCATTTTATTATAAGCTATCTGTCTAACTATATAGCGATATTTTTACTCTTTATCTATCTGTCTATCATTTTATTATTTAGCTATCTGTCTAGCTCTATAGCGATTTATCCATCTTATATCTAACTATCTTTTTAGTCTATATCTATCCGTCTCTATATCATCTGTCTCTTTATTTATATATTTGTCTCTGTTGTTATCCCATATCTATGTTGTATGTACCTAACTAGCTGTACATGTATCCACCTATCCTATGTCTTACTATCTATTCCATTTTGATAAATCTATCTATCTATCTATCTATCTATCTATCTATATTTCTGTCTCTAATTCTATCCCATATCTATGTTGTATGTACCTAACTAGCTGTATATGTATCCACCTATCCCATATCTTACTATCTATTTCATTCTATCTATCTATCTATCTATCTATCTATCTATCTATCTATCTCCCTCTATAAGGATCAGCAATGCTCCCTTCTTGAGGGCACCCTGCAAGTTATTAGTATCTGTGTCACAGTGAGGACAGACAGTAATTTCTGGCGAGATTGCTAGCTCTGCTTGTGCAGGTGACTGGTCACATCCATTAATAAGATGGTACCGGGGATCTGATGCGCCTTCACATCTCACTATATCTCATCTAATAATTTGCTCATCATCGGCAGGGCAGAGTAATTTTCTTGCCACGCTCTGAATTGCTAAATATGCCACGCACCCCATTATCTTTTCTCCCAGTGACAGGTTTAGAGCAAGTCGCCCCGCTCTTGCTCAGCAATTAAAAGCACCTCATTTTTTCCCGACATGCACAAACCGTAATAAAGTAAAAGATCATCTGAGTTCTGCTCTTTTTCCCGGTCTGTGACATCAGAAGGGTTTTCCTAAAGATGCCCGAGCAGTGTCCCATGACTGCTTTCATTGCTTTTTACTATGTTTAATGGCCCAAATCCAGCCAAACTTTTTTCTGCTAGAGTGGGGAAAGTTTATAGTCTCTGGATTGCCCATAATGTTAATCAGAAGAAAGAGAACAGTAGGAACCAGTTCAGTGACTAGAAGATCCATGGCCAGATTATGAGGGGAAATGCAAGAAGCGCATGCCACGGGCCTCCACCACTTACCTTGCGAAGGGGGCCTCCACCAACCTTTGGGTTATGGTCTGGTCCTGGAAGATTTTCAGTGATTCAGAGAGACTTTCGTTTTTGTGCCGATCTGTTTTTTTTTTTAAATTTCCCACTCTCGTATGAGTGGGCGAGCGATTCTATGCATGCATTGCAACCCTTCTGTAAAGTTTTTTCCAGCGTGACTTTTCCGTTTCATTTTCTCATTTTACAACGTAGGCTTTCGTTTTTGCCCTTTTCCCATCATCTCCTCCCACGAATCCTTTACGCTTCCCGATAGATTCTGTTTCCCTTTTTCAATAAATAATCGTTCAGACGGAAATCCTTACGATCTAACACTTACAATCTGCGCACTACAAACTTAACTCATTAACGTGCTCGCCTACATATTTGCCACCCTCACTTCTACTACAATGTTTAGCTAAATCACTTAGCACTATCCTCCCTCTTCCCTTTTGGACCCTTAAAGCTCACCCAAACCACTTCGCGGTTAGGTTCTTCTTCCATTTTAGCCCCCTAAAACGTACCCAAATCACTTCTCGGTCATGTGAATATTCATCTTTAAATATTTCTGGGCCCATTAGTTTTGTGTCAATGTATTTTGTAAATGAAATGACACTGAAACTTTTATTACTTATTATTTTTTACAACTATAAAAAACGAAATACATAGCAATGGCAGGCCACAGAACATTATTCTTCATCTGTGGTCCCCAACGAGTTGCGCAGCTCCTGCATCTCGCCCACCAACTGAAGGACCCTGACACTCAATCAGTTGTGCCACTCTGGCACGTGTGGTCCCTGTTAAAAAATGTAAATTAAATTATTGGTATAACCTTGTTGGGGTCATACTGCAGTGCCCCCCCCCCCCCCCCGTATGGTCCAAACACCTAAATCTGGACTTCAAAAGCCCGAAGGCCCTCTCCACCACGGCCCGGGTTTTGCATAGGGCCCGATTATAGAACTCCTGGCCCGCATTCTGCAGGCATCAGGAGCAAGGCAAGGAGTCGATATCCAGAATCCCCTGAAAGAATTTAAAAATACTAACGTAAAATACACATTCTAAGCAACAATATTGTTTAACATGTCATCAAGGGCTAAAAACAGCCATAGGTTAAGACATGAGTCATCAACTATATTCATTGCCATACAGTGAAAATGGATTGATGGAATGTGAGCAAACTTACCCAGGAGCCATCCACCAGATAATTCTCCAGAATCCTGACGAAATAAGCCGGGGCTCTGCAATATATAAGCATCATGGGACAACCCTGGATACCCTGCAGGAATCGCATAGCTGGACCAACCACTGCTTGTATGATGTGCAGGTGGCACATCTTGCGGTTCCCGCAACCAGATATAAAATAATTACAAAAAGCAAAGGTAACCAACTAAAACAATAACTCCTACAACAAATTAAGATTCAAGTTCAACAATCCAAATATAATTCACAAAGGACATAAGTCTAAAAAAATATACCAATTCTATGGATGTTTGTGAAAATAAAGGTTTACATGCTAAGGACTAATTAAGGTCAGCATTAAAATGCTTCTATAAGGCATACATGAAATGTATTGATTCAGGTATGCATTGCTATACAATTTATGGCCTCGGCCATGCTGATACATGCAATGCCTTGGTGATAAAGGCGCGCAGACTCCTCCACATAGCCGCAAAACATGTTCAACAATAGCAATCCGAGCCCTCAAAGGACCCGTAAGTGAATCACAAATGAAACGGGTTTATAGGGTGGTGATCCGTCGGCAATCAGCTCTCTGAATCAGACGCAAGCCTCATCCCAACAACGTAAGTTATCTGAACGAACGAAAAATATCAGGTTTTGTTGGGAAAATGATCCAAACTAACGCAAATGATCCGATTTGCTTTTGTTCATCGAAAGCGCATATACGCATTTTCCCAAACGTTCGTACGAATGAAAAAGGGATGAAAAAAACCCCCAAAATTACAAACACACGCAAAAACTTTCACAGACAGCTACGGAAGTCCGAATGTGTCTCTGAATCGAGCCTTTTGTTCTTATGGGCCGCAGGGCCAGCAACAAAGCTATCAGTGGTAGTGGGGGCCCCCACGCATCTGAGCAAGCCTTTTTTTTATTTCAACCTGTAGCCAAATCCACCACAGGGCCGGATGGAGAGTCTAGAGCAGCAAAGCCGTCGTCAACAACGCTACAGTGATGGGTGCAGAGCTGTCACTGCACATAAGCCACCAAGCACAGCCGCTGCCAGCTCAATGCAGGGAACTGTTTTCTGCTGGACCAGCCGGGTGACTACACTACCCCCCACCCAGAATGGCAAAGCAGGAGTTCCCGAGCAGCACGCACCCGCACAAGGGTGGCACAAGGGACTCCATCTTACGTTCCAGTAAGTAGGCGGGTGGCAGACAACCACCCATCAGTTACTTGGCTGGACTATTATTTTAAATAAAAAAAAAAAATACTGTATCTGGGGCCTCCGCCAGATTTTGTGCCCAGGGGCCTCCACCACACCTAATCCAGCCCTGAGAAAACTAATGGGCCTTTGGTTGAAACCAAGACCTGAGAAATGCTTTGGGTGTCTGTAAGGAGGGGTCACCCTACCCCTCCTACCAGGGGGCTGGTGTTGGTATCACAACCTCTCAGAATATACCAATCTCATTTCTGATATATGATACCGATTGAACACATTTCAAGGGAGTGGGTGACACAAGCAGGAGAGGAACTTTGGGACCACCCTATATTTATTACTAGGTGGGAAGGGGGAGGAAGTGTGTAGGAGAGGACACATTTGAGGGGTTATCACCATTGACCTGGCATGTATATCTGTGAGGGTGAAATGAAGGTGAAACCCAAGTGGCAGGGGGGGCAAGAAATGAGTGGTTTACACTAAAGCAGAAGGTCTATATATATATATATATATATATATATATATATATATCACACATACACACAGACACATTAATTACCGCTTCGGTCACACCCACCAGTAGTGTCATACACTACTACTATTTGCATACAAAATAACTACAAGCTGGCATATACTAATACTAAAAGTACAACTACAGACATTATAGTTGCCAGTACATCACTACTAATACTGCCATATGCTACTACTATTATATTATACTATTCTTCTAGCAAGCAGTATATCTACTGACATATGCTACTATGGTTGGGATACACTGGGTAGGTTATAGAAGCTAATTTAAAGGCAGGGACTGTATAAATAATAATATGTAACACCACTGGTAGAGTAGTAGGTTATAAGCTGGCGCCCCGGCCCTTCACCACAAAGGTTGTGAACTTACAGAGGTGAAGGCAGATGAACCAGGGGCAAGACTGGGAGATGTAGGGTAAGCCGGGGTCATAGCAGAAAGATGAGAGGCAGACGCACTCTGGCAACTGGGTGCGAGATCAGGGGCCGTTCCGGCCCCACACGAATTTAGAGAGCAAAAGAGAGGATCCGCACTCCTTAAAAATCCTGAAGTTTATTTATACAAAAAGTAAAACCAAAATCTCCATTGGAAAAAAGCAGCATAAAACCAGTAAAGGACCCCGGCAGGTCAAAACAAGGCACGTGTTCTAACGCGTTTCGGACACTGTAAGTAGGTCCTTAATCAAAAGCCGGGGTCATACATGGGTAATCAGTCCTTACTAAGTGCAGCACCAAAGGGAGAGACAAGAGAAGAGTCAAAGGCCAAGCCAAGGGTCAAGCCGCTAGTTTCACAATAGCAAATACGATCAATACTACTAAAGTGCCCCAAATAGTGCAAATAAGTGCAAATGAGCTACACAATACCGAAAGAGAAAACCACAATGTGCATAAATAAATATCAACATGAAACAATGGTTGGGATGGTTGGGATACACTGGGCAGGTTATAGAAGCTAATTTAAAGGCAGGGACTGTATAAATAATATGTACCACAATTGGTAAAGTTCTAGGTGATAAGCTGGTGCCCCGGCCCTTGACCCATGTCCTTTACACATGTGTTGTCATTATGCACCATTGTTAAGTAAACCTTGACTCTGCAGACTTCTAGAAATATGGTACAGTGAATATATGGCATACACTAACTGTGAACACTAATTAGGGGCAACTCAAGGACAGGTTCCCTTGTGTTTTGTCTTCTTCATTTTGTTATACATCGCTGATAATCAGTGGAAATCAGAGGCAGGATTCAAACACATATCGGCTAATTATGCGCCGCCTGCGGGGAAAAGAAACGAAATGTCTGTATGTATTAACGGACGAAGAATTGACAATGTGTTACCATAATTAGTCCTGAATGCATAGAAGAATCTACAAGCTTGGCTATATTACCAGAATGTTACCAATAAAAAAGAATGATCAGTGTGAGAGGAAATGTTCTGTCTAAATAAAGGCTGTCACATAGTGGATAGAAAGAAAGGGACGGGGTATAAATTGGACGGCCTTGTGGCTACCTCGCGTTTACATTAATAGCAATCTATGTTAACTAACAGTCCATGTTCTTAACAAGTGTTAGCTAGGTTTTCCTATAGTATGAGTGTGCAGAGGGTTACATTTCTTATTTGCATAGTGTGTGTGGTCACACCCCTCTAGCACCTCTTGACTGCTATATATTGACTGGATGAGCACATCCTACCTTTCTTTTTGTTGTTGCATTTGCAGGTCAGTGGCCAGTTCTGCTGGATTCTAGCTCTCCCAATGTAACAGTCCAGTTGGCCTCTACCTAAAACCCCCTTTTTGAACTGTAACACTGTGCAGGCAAGTAAAGTATTTTTCATTGTGTGTGCAAGCAAGTTAAGTTATTGCAATGTCTATGTCAATGTCAGGCTGATTCATGCATTGCATTGCTTGTGCACACACAAGTAAAGAAGTAGCAATGTCTTAGTCTAGACATAGTAATGTTAGGGACGGGGAATAAATTGAACGGCCTTGACATGGCTACCTCGCTTTTACATTCATTGCAATCTATGTTAACTAACAGTCCATGTTCTGAACAAGTGTTAGCTAGGTTTTCCAATAGTATGAGGGTGCAGAGGGTTACATTTCTTTATTTTCTGTCACATATGGGGTCAAACACCTCATGTGATCTTCTCCTCATATTGGACTATGTTAAAGGAATCATTTAGATCTGATACAAGTACTCTGCAGAAACTGGATACTGGTGTTTTGTAATTATGATATCCAACCTCTTCTCTAAAAGCTGTGTGTCAAGCCCCGTGGGACACCCGCCTTCTAGGTAAGTCCTCAACCCATAATTTCCGATGCTAGCTTCATCTATAGACAAACCCGGTTTTGTTTTACATGCCTCACTGGACACGGTTGCCCCCAGGACTTAGCACAAAGGTTGTGAACTTACAGGGGTGAAGGCAGATGACTCAGGGGCAAGACTGGGAGATGAAGGGTAAGCCGGGGTCATAATGGGTAATCAGTCCTTACTAAGTGCAGCACCAAAGGGAGAGACAAGAGAAGAGTCGAAGGTCAAGCTGCTAGTTTCACAATAGCAAATATGTATAAGACCAATACTACCCTAAAGTACCCCAAATAGTGCAAATAAGTGCAAATGAGCTAGACAATACAGAAAGAGAAAACCACAACATGCACAAATAAATATCAACATGAAATGATTTCACCTCTGTGAAGGCTGAATGGTGTCCCCACGGTTCCTGGTAACCTTTACCCAAGCATTCTGTGGGAGACCCACCACCACCACTCAAGTTGCCAGGTATAATCTGTGTGCTGATTGCCCAAAGTGTGATTAGGGTGTTTTAAACTTATAAGAGTAGGGCTCATTGGCCCTTTAAACCAGCCTCCGGTGGGCATAAGAGAGCGCACGACGAGCTGGGGAAGCAACCCCACTCGAGCACGCGCCGGCTGCAGATGTGGTTGCCGGCTGCAGCTGACAGAGGACACCGCAGGATTGAGGTAAGTGACTTGTGACACTGTGAAGCCAGCATGTGTACTACACAGTCAAATCACATTACTATGACCAGCACCTAATTCCCAGAGTAATTCGCATGTGCTTCATGGACATAGATAGATGGTCTGGGAGTGGCATAATAAGGTGCTGCTATGTGGTCACAGGTATCTGGAGCCATGCTGGTCCCACAGATGATCAGTTGGGCTTAAAGCGGACCAACAGTCAAAAAAAAGTAAGACAAACACAACAAACAGTCCTCATATGCACCGCTATCCAGGGAATTTAGACTGCTGCACATAAAAAAATCATTTACCTTTTTCTAAAGCTTACTGGGATAAATTTTAAAACAAGATGGCCGCTCATGAGCTTGCAGGCCACCTGCAAACAGAAAGTCATGCTGGGCTTCCTGTTACTGTGCATTTCAGTTATGTCAGTTGGGAGAGGAAGCTCCAAAATGGCCGCTACCTTTCTTTTCCAACTGTACCAGACTGTTGGTCCGGTTTAAGTCTATGGAATAAGGATATACTTAGAAGTCTTGGGCCCTTATTTGTGAACGAATAGCGACAGGTAGCAACTGGTGAGCGGCCGGTAATGACGGGCACTGCCAGAATCACACATTTATCAAGGCAATCCTGCATAGCAACTGAGATAGCGCCAGATAGCCACTCATTCATCATTATTCCAGCCTCAGCCCACAGCGCCAGCGTCCGACCTTGAACAGTGACAGGTATGACCTCTTGCTACCTGGCGCTCTCCAATGCATTTCAATGGAACAATCTTTAAATATTCATAATTAATTGTTATTAATGTTTTTTTTTTTTTTTTTTTAAATGTGAAAAATTCTGTGACCACTTCTGCCATGTTAGATATTTTTTAAGGTAAAAAAAAAAAAAAAAAATTGTGCAGAATTGATATTACAGGTCTGATATTAATGTATTCATATTACAAAATTATTTAAAAAAACTTGTTTTTTTTTGGTTTCCAAAAATATGGTTGTTTGGGGTTAAAAAACTACTTTTAACCCATCGCCGCCAGCGCTCTGGGGTTTAAGCATGCGTTTCACAGCGCGAGAATTTTTTGAGCGTGATTTGTTAATTAATATGGTGGGAGTCGGTCGCTAGGGCCAGTCGCTATCATGCGCTCCCATACAGCACGGAACCTGTCAAATAGCGACTCCTCACCCAATATTCAACATTACGGCAAACCGACTGAGTCGCTGTCAACAACCGAACAACAGCCAAGCACAGCGACTACTAGCGGGCGCTGTGAAAATACCGCTACAGTCGCTCAACTGTCGCTACCTGCCGCTATTAATGAATCGGCCTCTTGGTCCTGCTCTTCCATCCAACATGAGACATTTCTAGCTGTGTGACATATAGTATTGTCTTGATGGAAGATCCGATCTGCCCCAGGGAAAACAATTAACATTGAGAAAGATTGAGGAGGATCTGCGGGTACTGGTAACCACAGGCTAAATAACAGTATGTATGCAATGTCAAGTAGCTGCTTCCAAGGCCACCAAGACACTTTCATGCATTTAAAGAAGCATGAAATCATGGAATATGGATCTAATATTTACAGGGCACTGGTGCGCCCTTATCTGGAATATGTCATCCAGTTCAGGGTACCAGTTTATAGAAAGGACGCCCTGATTGAGGGAGCAGAGGAGAGCCACCAAACTGATAAGATGAAAAGGATCTTAGTTATGAAGAAAGATTATGTAAATTAATCTGTTTAGTTCTGAGAGGAGACATCTGAGGGGAGATATGATTACCTTGTATAAATATATAAATGTCTAATGCCAACAATATGGGGGAAAACTATTTAGGAGGGTTAGTGGTTGGTAGTTGGCACACCATACAGAATAAAGGGGGCAGATAATTAGTAGGGGTGCTCGTAAGATCCAGGGGGCTTCACCACACAGGCCCCCAAATAAACTCAATAATAGGATTTTTTTGGATCAAAGGCACACCAGTACACAAGATTTACTTTGCAAATAAAAAAGTTGTATTAAAGATAAATATATACATGAATACAGAACTAATGGTAGGTTGCTAGTGTACAACAAAGATTGTCAGAAAACGATACAATGAGATTGCTCCATGTGAGTGAAGGTCAGGATGTCATCAGGAGCGTTTGAACACCTCATTCAAAGAGAACATAAGTATCATTAGCACTAACATGTAATATGTGTTATGACAACTATTACTGACAATCTTTGTTGTACACTAGCAACCTACCATTAGTTCTGTATTCATGTATATATTTATCTTTAATACTTTTTTATTTGCAAAGTAAATCTTGTGTACTGGAAAACTATTTAGGTAAAATCCTTTCTAAAGACAAAGAGGCACAGTCTCCGTCTGGGGAAAAAAAAAAAATTCAATCTTGGAAGGCGACAATCAATTTTTACCATGGGAACTATAGATCTGTACAATGACCTCCCACAGAAGCGTGTTACAGCATTAACAGCTGACAGCTTGTTTGCTTAGAAAATAACTAAGGCTACGTTCACACCTGTCCGGTAACGTATGTGGCCTACATTTTACGTCAGGAATAACCTTTTGCCGTTTTTTTGTCCGTGTTTTTATTTGCGTTCCAGTTTGTGCCTGTGTGTTAGAATATCCCTGTTTCAAGAGATGCGTTTGAGGGACTCAGCAGGCAGGACTTTTTGCGTCCCCATTTCTCCCCTCTCTGCTGCACTAGAAAGGTGTGAAAGAGGCATTAGGGTTGATTCAGAGCCCCTTTCTCGACATTTTTTTTGCGTGAAAAATGTCATTCTCAAGTTATGTACCGGTGGTACTATACACCGGATCAAGTCCACAGGTTCTCCCCCGCTGACTCCCCCCTTTGCTTTAGGGGGTGCCAGGAACTGGGGAATATGTCCCATATATGGTGGCACTGCCCACAGGCAAAGGCTTTGTGGGAGGAGGCGTGCGGGGTGCTCTCTGGTATCCTCCACATGCCTGTATTGGCAGACCCATGGGTGGCCCTGCTCGCTCTGAAACCACAAGTCTATACAAAACAAGAATGGCGCTTGATGCAGCACATATTTTCTGCGGTCCGTATGACCATAGCTAGGGGTTGGAAATCACCCTCCCTGGGGTGGGGCGAGGTACAGAATAGAATCTCGGACATAATGGTTAATGAAAAGATGTCAGCCATCAAGAACGATACCTATGATAAATTTTATGCTACCTGGAAACCCTGGATAGAGCACATTGACATAACTAACAAGCCTTCAGACCCTACTTTTCCTGTCTGAGACTCCACTCCGGGCTTCTCATGTACCTGTATGCTGCACGGAATTCATGAATCGCACGGGCCAAGACCAACCCGGGCACCCCTCCCCCCCCATCCCCTCCCATCCCTCCCCTCTCCAAAACCCTTGTGTTTCTGTCTTTAAAAATATTAAGAAATGAAGTTTTTAGGCTTCAATGTTGTTAACTTGCTTTTCCAATGTGTACCTGTATTCATCCACTGTTTACTTTTCATTCCTTCAATGGCAACCTGTAGATACTGATTACCAGTTCAGGTAACATGATACCACCAGAAAGGCTGCGATTTGATCGTAACCTTCTCCCACATAATGCAGCATTACTAAATTAAGAATATACGAAGTGTTTTGTAGTTAAGCTCCTTCGCTCTGTATCAAGAATCTGTATATCTGAAACTGTCTTGATGGTCACCTCTACCTGTCACTAGGTACCTCTATGTTGACAAATTTTGTACTTAACCTGAAAAACTTCAATAAAATCTTGGTAAAAGAAAAATGTCATTCTCATTCATTATGCCCCCTTGTCTGATTCAGCAGAGCCTTTTTTTTCTGCCAGAATTTTTGTGTGAAATGTTTTCATTTTTGTGTGATTTTTCGTTTTGTAGCAATACCTTCAAAAAAACAACGAGAAAGGGGCTCTGAATCAACCCTATTGATGGATATTTTTTGCGGCACCACTGTGTCTGCTGCTGACGCAGAAACGCATGCGGTACTAGACTGGTCTGGACGAGGGTTAACAGTGACTATCAGCTGTTATCCTCAACCTTGTCCTTTGGGTGAACTTGATGGACATATGTCTTTTTTCAACTGTATTAAAGGAACTCTAAACCCAACAGCAATAAAAAGACAGCAAGCAGCTCACATGATGCCTGCCCCATGTGCCTCTGCTCCATTTCCTGCAGTGCAGGGTAGACGACGTAACAGGTTTGCAAAGTTCTACTCTTTTTTCAATTTTATTCCTCCAGTACCACGCAAAAAAAGGGGTCCTACAGCCTCTCTGTCCCCTGAAGCTCTCAGTCAGAACAAGCACAGCAATCCACAGTTGACCCATAGCTGTTTCTGACCACAACAGAGCATGCTCCACACTCATAAAGCTGGTACATGACACATCCTTCCCAGCTCAGCCACCACTCAGAAATTGATATTGGTAAATTGATTGGTAAAAACATTAGTTTCGCTTAGAATATATAAAGTATTTGTATATAATAAGAGATTTTCAGGTGCTTTTAATAGGTTCATTTTATACTCTTCCCAAGGGGAATAAGGTGGGGAAAAGTGTGTGCCTGGACAGGGACTTTAACTCTGTAAATGTGTATGGGTTTGCGTGATCTTCAAGGATGGATTCATACGCAGTCAGTTGAAGTCAGTTGAGAATGCTTTCCACATAAATGAGTGGCCCCATAGAATGCCATTCCCCAGACCACCACTAGCTTGTATTCTTCCAGTTATAGTTGCAGGGTGTTTGTTCTCTGAAGCAAAAACTCATCAGAGAATGAACCCCTTTGGAGGTCCAATCCATGAAAGCCTTTTCTGTAGTAACTGTCTGTTTTAGAGCCCCATTAGTGGTAGGGTTTGAGGAACTGTTTTCGACACAAGTCTGGTAGCCATCTGGTTCTGGTGTATGAGCCACCCTCCTGTGAATTATTTTTTTATGGTTGTTTTGGCCCAGTGTACAGCACACTGTATCTGTTTAGAGGGGTCTGTTATTTTGTGTGGTGGGTTTCAGTGTATTTGCCTTTTGCTGCTGTAATGTTGTTGTAAAAAGCCAGCCAGTTCCCTACTATGTTCCATTCTAAACAGTGTGGCACTTGGCAGCAGGTACAATGTAACATTGAATGTACCATTCTGCATTACATTGTATAGCAGCCAGATGTAAACAGTGTGGCACTTGGCAGCAGGTACAATGTGACAATGGGTGTACCCTACTGTGTTACATTGTATAGCAGCCCGATGTAAACAGTGTGGCCCTTGGCAGCAGGTACAATGTGACAATGGATGTACCCTACTGTGTTACATTGTATAGCAGCCAGATGTAAACAGTATGGCACTTGGCAACAGGTACAATGTAACAATGGATGTACGCTGCTGTGTTACATTGTACAGATGCTTTGCTGTTACGATGCACATGACTCACAGGCTGAATGCAATTTGCGACTCCATCATACTGTGATCATTCAAAGCCTGTACCTTACCCCAAGTCATGCCAACCAGTGTCAACCAGTGCAACATTGCTGAAATCTGCCTACAGCCAGGCTTGGAGGGCACAGACTACATACAACAGCTTCAGTGCCTTGAAAAAAATATATAGATATACCTACCCGCTTGAAATTCAGTTTACTGAGATATTATGTGATAGAGTAACACAAAGTAGAAAGTATTTGCAAAGTGTAAAGAAAATGAAACCTGCTTTTCCAATGTATATGTGTATCACGAATTTGTGTAATATTAAAAATCCATATAACACATCGGCTAATGACAGGAGGGGTCACTTATACATGCAGTTATAAGGCAGATCCACCACGAGCTCCATTCAATGGTGGAGGAAATACATAACAGCTATCGTCAGAGGGAGGCAATGCTAGGACAGTGGCAGATGTATATAAATGATAACCTGTCACAGATGGTGGCACTACAACAAGCAAGACAACCACCATACTTTGCATACAACCCACCCTACCAATAATGAAATACACTTTGTGTTGGATGTTAGAACATTTTGATTTGATTATAATTCTCAATAGCCTAAGATTATTGGGACACAGTGTTCACAATATACACAATTATGTAATAGTTTCGTGACAACATAATACTCACCTTCATTACGAGCCAGTGCCGGGAAAGGAGTCCCGCGACTGGCCGCCATGCAGGGCGGGTCCTGATGGTGGCCGGCGCAGAGGCTGCAACTAAGGCCCACATGACCACCCGGTGGCCAATCACGGGACTCCTTTCCCGGCGCTGGCTCGTAATGAAGGTGAGTATTATGAGCATTGTGTCCGGTTAGGTGCGAGGGGGCTCCAGCATTCTGGATGCCCCTCCCCCGAGCTTCTCCTAATCAGCAGACAGCGGGACCAACACCCATTAAAGTAAAAACAGGGTGTTGGTCTGGTTTAAATGGCAAGGCTTGCCTCAAATCTAAATAATAGACATAGATACATAGACACACCACAAAAATGACAACGGGGGGAAAGAAACAGACAAAAATTACCTAAAATGAGATGAGACAAGGTGGTTCCGCCTAGATTGACCAAAAACGCTCTGTGAGCCCCGATAGTTTGGCAGGGACATCCACCCTGGCTGCAGAGGGGGGCACATCCACATATTGTGGGACTTGCTTCTGGATGGCATAATTGTGACACACCATACAGGCCACTATTATTTTGATCACCTTCTGTTGATGGTACTGGAGGCACCCCCCCCCCCCCCCCCGTATGGTCCAGGCGCAGAAACCAAAGGCCCGCTCAACCACTGCCCTGGTCTTGGCATGAGCCTGGTTATACGCAGCATATTGTCGAGTTTGAGGCTGCAAAATGGGGATCATGAGCCACAGTAAGTAACAGCAGGTAGCCAGAATAACCTACAATAGAAAAAAAAGAAATTAACACTTTTTCACCTGAAAAAAGTGAAAGCATTAAATATTATAAAATGTATTGGGGGAGAGAGGGTTGATCCTGGATATCCTGCCATAACACTGAGGAATCTCAGATCGGGACCAGCAGCACACTGAACATTAATACTATGTTTAGAGATGAGCGAACTTTTGAAAAATTCGATTCGACTGATTCGCCGAATTTTCCGACAAAAATCGTTTCGACCCGAATAAATTCGCGACGAATCGCTATTAAAAACGGCTATTTCTGAGCCTCCTAGAGCCTCAATAGGGTTGTAAACCATTCTGCCTTGCTGTAACACGCACAGGATGCGTGCTGGGTTAGTTAAATAATACTTTGAAGAAATATCACATGCAGATCAGAGGCATCGCTAATAGAATCGCAGAGCGGCACAATTGCAGAGAGTTGAAGTGGCATCACTATGAGGGGCAGAAGGAGCCCAAACATTGCTTTAAAGAGACACTGGAGTTGGCAGCAGCAGGAGCCCAAAAATTGGATGAATCACACCCTGGAGTTGGCAGGAGTTGACAGCAGCAGCAGCAGCAGGAGCCCAAATATTACTTTAAAGAGACCCTGGGGTTGGCCTCAGGAGCCCAAAAATTGGATGAATCACACCCTGGAGTTGGCAGCAGCAGCAGCAGGAGCCCAAATATACACTGGAGTTGGCTTCAGGAGCCCAAAAATTGGATGAATCACACCCTGGAGTTGGCAGGAGTTGACAGTAGCAGCAGCAGGAGCCCAAATATACACTGGAGTTGGCTTCAGGAGCCCAAAAATTGGATGAATCACACCCTGGAGTTGGCAGGAGTTGACAGCAGCAGCAGGAGCCCAAATATACACTGGAGTTGGCTTCAGGAGCCCAAAAATTGGATGAATCACACCCTGGAGTTGGCAGGAGTTGACAGTAGCAGCAGCAGGAGCCCAAATATACACTGGAGTTGGCTTCAGGAGCCCAAAAATTGGATGAATCACACCCTGGAGTTGGCAGGAGTTGACAGCAGCAGCAGCAGCAGGAGCCCAAATATTACATTAAAGAGACCCTGGGGTTGGCCTCAGGAGCCCAAAAATTGGATGAATCACACCCTGGAGTTGGCAGCAGCAGCAGCAGGAGCCCAAATATACACTGGAGTTGGCTTCAGGAGCCCAACAATTGGATGAATCACACCCTGGAGTTGGCAGAAGTTGGCAGCAGCAGCAGCAGGAGCCCAAATATACACTGGAGTTGGCTTCAGGAGCCCAAAAATTGGATGAATCACACCCTGGAGTTGGCAGGAGTTGACAGTAGCAGCAGCAGGAGCCCAAATATTACATTAAAGAGACCCTGGGGTTGGCCTCAGGAGCCCAAAAATTGGATGAATCACACCCTGGAGTTGGCAGAAGTTGGCAGCAGCAGCAGCAGGAGCCCAAATATACACTGGAGTTGGCTTCAGGAGCCCAAAAATTGGATGAATCACACCCTGGAGTTGGCAGGAGTTGACAGTAGCAGCAGCAGGAGCCCAAATATTACATTAAAGAGACCCTGGGGTTGGCCTCAGGAGCCCAAAAATTGGATGAATCACACCCTGGAGTTGGCAGCAGCAGCAGCAGGAGCCCAAATATACACTGGAGTTGGCTTCAGGAGCCCAAAAATTGGATGAATCACACCCTGGAGTTGGCAGAAGTTGGCAGCAGCAGCAGCAGGAGCCCAAATATACACTGGAGTTGGCTTCAGGAGCCCAAAAATTGGATGAATCACACCCTGGAGTTGGCAGAAGTTGGCAGCAGCAGCAGCAGGAGCCCAAATATACACTGGAGTTGGCTTCAGGAGCCCAAAAATTGGATGAATCACACCCTGGAGTTGGCAGAAGTTGGCAGCAGCAGCAGCAGGAGCCCAAATATACACTGGAGTTGGCTTCAGGAGCCCAAAAATTGGATGAATCACACCCTGGAGTTGGCAGAAGTTGGCAGCAGCAGCAGCAGGAGCCCAAATATACACTGGAGTTGGCTTCAGGAGCCCAAAAATTGGATGAATCACACCCTGGAGTTGGCAGAAGTTGGCAGCAGCAGCAGCAGGAGCCCAAATATACACTGGAGTTGGCTTCAGGAGCCCAAAAATTGGATGAATCACACCCTGGAGTTGGCAGGAGTTGACAGCAGCAGCAGGAGCCCAAATATTACTTTAAAGTGACACTGGGGTTGGCTTCAGGAGCCCAACAATTGGATGAATCACACCCTGGAGTTGGCAGAAGTTGGCAGCAGCAGCAGCAGGAGCCCAAAAAATGGCCTAAAGACATAAATATGTTTTGCACCATTTGGAAAGTGTAAAACGTGGCACCATGCTGAATCTAGTCGCATGCATCAGGCATTGGTGGGTGGAAATCCTGGCTGATCCATCCCTGATTCATTTTGACAAAGGTGAGTCGCTCCACATTTTTAGTTGACAGACGAGTTCTCCTCACCGTAACTATGGCCCCCGCCGCACTAAACACCCGCTCAGATGGCACGCTACTTGCCGGGCAGGACAGCTTTTCCAGGGCAAACTCTGCTAGTTGCGGCCACAAATCAAGTTTGGCTGCCCAGAAGTCCAGCGGATCCTCAAGGTGTGTTGGCATGGTCATGTCAAAGTATGACATGACCTGCTGGTTGAGGTCCTGCTCCAGGTCTTCCTGCTGCTCATGAGTAGCCTCACTATGCGGGTGTAGAAAGCTACTCATTAGCGACTGAAGACTGAGGCTGCTGCTGCTGATGGAGCTGCTGCTGCTGCTCCTGCCAACCCCCCCAGCGGCCATGGCAGTGGAAGGTGAGCGCAGAGGTCCCCTCGAGTCAGACCTGCGAGAGTATGGACCATGGCGCAGATAGGCATCGGCCAACTGCCTACGTAGAATGTCTTTGTAGTAGTTGAGTTTGTCCTCCCTCTCGGTGGGTTTAAAAAATGCCCCCATTTTGTGCCGGAAGCGAGGGTCCAATAAGGTGGACAGCCAGAAGTCATCCCGCCGACAGATGGAAACAATTCTGGGGTCACTACGCAAGCACGTGAGCATGCTTCGTGCCATTTGCGCAAGTGACTCGGATGGACTACCTGTCTCCATCTCCACTGCATACTGCCACGGTGTGCCCGGGTCCTCTGTCTCGCCTTCCTCAAAAACCTCTAGCTCCTCTGGCTGCTCCTGCTCCTCCTCTCCTGTCCGCTGACTAGATAAACCAGCCATTTCGCCAAGCCTAAACTGTGTTTCGCTGGGCAACTCCTCCTCCTCCTCTTCCTCCTCCTCCTCCAGTTCAGCTCCAACGGGGTTCATGTGGCCGTAAGATGTAAACGCCATGTCTCCAGTGCCCTGACCAGCCATGGTTTCCAACATGTGCTGTAGTACATGAAGCAGTGGAATCACGTCGTTCATCCCGTAATCCTGCCGACTGACAAATAAAGTGGCTTCCTCAAAGGGCCTGAGCAAACGGCAGGTGTCACGTATGAGCTGCCACTGGTTGACATTGAAGTTACACAGGGGAGTCCCCCTATCTGCTTTAATCATCAGGAAATCCGTGATGGCTTTTCTCTGTTCATATAATCGGTCCAACATGTGAAGGGTGGAATTCCAACGGGTGGAAACATCGCAAATCAGACTATGTTGGGGGATACCATTCTGACGCTGTAGCTCAAGAAGGGTGTGTTTGGCGGTGTAGGAGTGGCTGAAGTGCATGCAAAGTTTCCTTGAAGTTGTTAGGATGTCCTGCAGATGGGGGGAACACTTCAGAAACCGCTTGACAACCAGATTGAAGACGTGAGCCATGCAGGGGGCATGGGTCAGGCTTCCTTGGCGCAGCGCAGACAAAATGTTCTTCCCATTGTCGGTAACCATGATTCCCATTTTAAGTTTTCTCGGAGTAAGCCATGTTTGGATTTCCTGATGAATACATTTAAGCAGTTCCTCCCCTGTGTGACTCCGTTCGCCAAGACAAACCATGTGAAGCACTGCGTGACACCTCCGTGCCCTGCACACATGGTAGACTGGAGGGGCACTGAGACTTGAGCCTACAGTGGAGGGTGAGGAGATGGCGGAGGATGAGGAGGCCGAGTCGCACGGTGTCACAGGCCCAATGGGCAGAGAGCGCGGAGGCCGAAGCGGCGTGACCTGTCCAAGTTGCTGCTGCAAAGGGACCACATTCACCCAGTGGGCCGTAAACGACATGTACTGCCCCTGACCGTAGTTACAGCTCCAGATGTCGGCGCTGCCATGTATTTTGCTACACACCGACAGGCTCAAGGACTGGCCCACCTTCTGTTCAACAAAAGTGTGCAGCGCTGGTACTGCCTTCTTGGCAAAGAAATGACGGCTTGGGACTCTCCACCTCGGCTCGGCACAAGCCATCAGTTCTCTGAAAGGTGCAGATTCCACCACCTGAAAAGGGAGCGACTGCAGCACCAGCAACTTGGACAGGAGCACATTCAGCTTCTGCGCCGTAGGATGAGTGGGCGCATACTGCTGTCTCTTGGACATGGCTTCGCTGATGGATTGCTGGCGGGATGCATGACTTGGAGGAGGAGGAGCAGGAGCGACAGAGGATGGGTATGACGCACAGCTGCCTTCGGCTGAGGTGCTGGAGCCTTGGCTGGCAGAAATTGGGAGCTCACTTGGTGAGGAAGCAGACTGGACCACCCCTTGGGAGCCTCGGTTCTCCCAGGTCGTTTTATGGTGACGCATCATATGTTGACGCAGGGCCGTGGTGCCAACATTTGGACCCTGGCCACGCTTCACCTTTTGCCTACATATCTTGCATGTGGCCATGTTACCCTCCTGCGGATGCCTCAGGAAAAACTGCCACACTGCCGAGTAGCTACTTTTCCCACCCCCTGGCCTCACTGATTCACTGCTGCTGTTGCCAACTCCAGGAACCCCTGCTCCACTACCTCCCGATAAGGTAGACTGCCGCACAGCAGGTGCTCTACCCCGGCCCCGGCCCCGGCCGGCTCCAGCCTTTGGAATTGTGCCCCCATGCTGACTGCTACCACCTTGCTGCCTCAGCTGCTGACTCCGGGGCAACCTGCGCCCCTCTTCTCCTGATGATGACGATGAAGCCCCTTCATCACCCGGCTCCCAAGTGCGATCGGCTTCATCGTCATCATCATCATCATCACCGAGTTGTGGCTGTACGTCACTGATGTTCGTGGATTCGTCAACAGTGTCTGGCGCAGGAGCTGGAACGCTCGCAGCACCCACGACACTGTCCACATCACTATTTGTCTGCCTAGCTAAAGAAGCCACCTCCATTTCTTGGCTGGGCAGTAGCTGCTGACTGTCCTCCTGTATCTGATCGTCCTCCTCACTAAAGAGTGGAGCTGAACCCAAAGCATAGGATACGTCGCAGGGGGAGGGAACGGCGTAGGACAGAGGCAATGGGAGGACAGGGACTGCTCTCGGGGCATGCCAACTCAGGGTTGTGTCAGAGGAACCTACCGACCCTAGACTGGGGGTCTCAGACGTAAGTTGTGATGATGTTGTTGATGAGCGCGTCAACCAATCTACCACGGCAGATGCGTTACTGGTGGAGACCCGACCGCTAGCAGATACTGGCAGATTAGGTCTCTCAGCGTGACTCCTGCTGCTACTGGCCCCCAGTCTGATGCGAGCTCTGCCTGCGGAATCTTGGCCTCTGCCACTCCTCTTTTCACTTCCAGGCACTTGTCTGCCCGACATAGTCTAACTGGCGTGGTAGTAGGTGATATTTTAAGATCCCCCGGGCAGCGGTGGGTCTATATGAAACAGAATATAATGCACACCAAAAGTGAGCAGTAACATTCAGCCTCCAACAGGCCTGCTTAGTGTAAATAAGAGAGCTGCTTAGTGTAAATAAAGAGGGGTATGCTATGTTACAGAATGGGATGCCTCAACAGAAGTGCACCTGGCAGGCAGCAGTAAGCCTATGCCCAGCAAAAGTGTCTTATAATATAAATATAATAAGAGCAAATGGTTATATGGTCTTAAACAGAGGCTGCTTTAGTCACAGAATGGGATGCCCCCAAAAAAGATCCAGTAGTACTATGCCCAGCAAAAGTGTCTTTATCAGGCTAATTTCAAATATAATAAGAGCAAATGCTTATATGGTCTTAAACAGAGGCTGCTTTAGTCACAGAATGGGATGCCCTGGCAGGGACAAGTAGTGCTATGCCCAGCAAAAGTGTCTTTATCAGGCCTAATTTCAAATATAATAAGAGCAAATGCTTATATGGTCTTAAACAGAGGCTGCTTTAGTCACAGAATGGGATGCCCTGGCAGGGACAAGTAGTGCTATGCCCAGCAAAAGTGTCTTTATCAGGCCTAATTTCAAATATAATAAGAGCAAATGCTTATATGGTCTTAAACAGAGGCTGCTTTAGTCACAGAATGGGATGCCCTGGCAGGGACAAGAAGTGCTATGCCCAGCAAAAGTGTCTTTATCAGGCTAATTTCAAATATAATAAGAGCAAATGCTTATATGGTCTTAAACAGAGGCTGCTTTAGTCACAGAATGGGATGCCCCCAAAAAAGATCCAGTAGTACTATGCCCAGCAAAAGTGTCTTTATCAGGCTAATTTCAAATATAATAAGAGCAAATGCTTATATGGTCTTAAACAGAGGCTGCTTTAGTCACAGAATGGGATGCCCTGGCAGGGACAAGTAGTGCTATGCCCAGCAAAAGTGTCTTTATCAGGCTAATTTCAAATATAATAAGAGCAAATGCTTATATGGTCTTAAACAGAGACTGCTTTAGTCACAGAATGGGATGCCCCCAAAAAAGATCCAGTAGTACTATGCCCAGCAAAAGTGTCTTTATCAGGCCTAATTTCAAATATAATAAGAGCAAATGCTTATATGGTCTTAAACAGAGGCTGCTTTAGTCACAGAATGGGATGCCCTGGCAGGGACAAGTAGTGCTATGCCCAGCAAAAGTGTCTTTATCAGGCCTAATTTCAAATATAATAAGAGCAAATGCTTATATGGTCTTAAACAGAGGCTGCTTTAGTCACAGAATGGGATGCCCTGGCAGGGACAAGTAGTGCTATGCCCAGCAAAAGTGTCTTTATCAGGCCTAATTTCAAATATAATAAGAGCAAATGCTTATATGGTCTTAAACAGAGGCTGCTTTAGTCACAGAATGGGATGCCCTGGCAGGGACAAGTAGTGCTATGCCCAGCAAAAGTGTCTTTATCAGGCTAATTTCAAATATAATAAGAGCAAATGCTTATATGGTCTTAAACAGAGGCTGCTTTAGTCACAGAATGGGATGCCCTGGCAGGGACAAGAAGTGCTATGCCCAGCAAAAGTGTCTTTATCAGGCTAATTTCAAATATAATAAGAGCAAATGCTTATATGGTCTTAAACAGAGGCTGCTTTAGTCACAGAATGGGATGCCCCCAAAAAAGATCCAGTAGTACTATGCCCAGCAAAAGTGTCTTTATCAGGCTAATTTCAAATATAATAAGAGCAAATGCTTATATGGTCTTAAACAGAGGCTGCTTTAGTCACAGAATGGGATGCCCTGGCAGGGACAAGTAGTGCTATGCCCAGCAAAAGTGTCTTTATCAGGCCTAATTTCAAATATAATAAGAGCAAATGCTTATATGGTCTTAAACAGAGGCTGCTTTAGTCACAGAATGGGATGCCCTGGCAGGGACAAGTAGTGCTATGCCCAGCAAAAGTGTCTTTATCAGGCCTAATTTCAAATATAATAAGAGCAAATGCTTATATGGTCTTAAACAGAGGCTGCTTTAGTCACAGAATGGGATGCCCTGGCAGGGACAAGTAGTGCTATGCCCAGCAAAAGTGTCTTTATCAGGCCTAATTTCAAATATAATAAGAGCAAATGTTTATATGGTCTTAAACAGAGGCTGCTTTAGTCACAGAATGGGATGCCCTGGCAGGGACAAGTAGTGCTATGCCCAGCAAAAGTGTCTTTATCAGGCTAATTTCAAATATAATAAGAGCAAATGCTTATATGGTCTTAAACAGAGGCTGCTTTAGTCACAGAATGGGATGCCCTGGCAGGGACAAGAAGTGCTATGCCCAGCAAAAGTGTCTTTATCAGGCTAATTTCAAATATAATAAGAGCAAATGCTTATATGGTCTTAAACAGAGGCTGCTTTAGTCACAGAATGGGATGCCCCCAAAAAAGATCCAGTAGTACTATGCCCAGCAAAAGTGTCTTTATCAGGCTAATTTCAAATATAATAAGAGCAAATGCTTATATGGTCTTAAACAGAGGCTGCTTTAGTCACAGAATGGGATGCCCTGGCAGGGACAAGTAGTGCTATGCCCAGCAAAAGTGTCTTTATCAGGCCTAATTTCAAATATAATAAGAGCAAATGCTTATATGGTCTTAAACAGAGGCTGCTTTAGTCACAGAATGGGATGCCCTGGCAGGGACAAGTAGTGCTATGCCCAGCAAAAGTGTCTTTATCAGGCTAATTTCAAATATAATAAGAGCAAATGCTTATATGGTCTTAAACAGAGGCTGCTTTAGTCACAGAATGGGATGCCCTGGCAGGGACAAGAAGTGCTATGCCCAGCAAAAGTGTCTTTATCAGGCTAATTTCAAATATAATAAGAGCAAATGCTTATATGGTCTTAAACAGAGGCTGCTTTAGTCACAGAATGGGATGCGCCCAAAAAAGATCCAGTAGTACTATGCCCAGCAAAAGTGTCTTTATCAGGCTAATTTCAAATATAATAAGAGCAAATGCTTATATGGTCTTAAACAGAGGCTGCTTTAGTCACAGAATGGGATGCCCTGGCAGGGACAAGTAGTGCTATGCCCAGCAAAAGTGTCTTTATCAGGCCTAATTTCAAATATAATAAGAGCAAATGCTTATATGGTCTTAAACAGAGGCTGCTTTAGTCACAGAATGGGATGCCCTGGCAGGGACAAGTAGTGCTATGCCCAGCAAAAGTGTCTTTATCAGGCCTAATTTCAAATATAATAAGAGCAAATGCTTATATGGTCTTAAACAGAGGCTGCTTTAGTCACAGAATGGGATGCCCTGGCAGGGACAAGTAGTGCTATGCCCAGCAAAAGTGTCTTTATCAGGCCTAATTTCAAATATAATAAGAGCAAATGCTTATATGGTCTTAAACAGAGGCTGCTTTAGTCACAGAATGGGATGCCCTGGCAGGGACAAGTAGTGCTATGCCCAGCAAAAGTGTCTTTATCAGGCTAATTTCAAATATAATAAGAGCAAATGCTTATATGGTCTTAAACAGAGGCTGCTTTAGTCACAGAATGGGATGCCCCCAAAAAAGATCCAGTAGTACTATGCCCAGCAAAAGTGTCTTTATCAGGCTAATTTCAAATATAATAAGAGCAAATGCTTATATGGTCTTAAACAGAGGCTGCTTTAGTCACAGAATGGGATGCCCTGGCAGGGACAAGTAGTGCTATGCTCAGCAAAAGTGTCTTTATCAGGCCTAATTTCAAATATAATAAGAGCAAATGCTTATATGGTCTTAAACAGAGGCTGCTTTAGTCACAGAATGGGATGCCCTGGCAGGGACAAGTAGTGCTATGCCCAGCAAAAGTGTCTTTATCAGGCCTAATTTCAAATATAATAAGAGCAAATGCTTATATGGTCTTAAACAGAGGCTGCTTTAGTCACAGAATGGGATGCCCTGGCAGGGACAAGTAGTGCTATGCCCAGCAAAAGTGTCTTTATCAGGCTAATTTCAAATATAATAAGAGCAAATGCTTATATGGTCTTAAACAGAGGCTGCTTTAGTCACAGAATGGGATGCCCCCAAAAAAGATCCAGTAGTACTATGCCCAGCAAAAGTGTCTTTATCAGGCTAATTTCAAATATAATAAGAGCAAATGCTTATATGGTCTTAAACAGAGGCTGCTTTAGTCACAGAATGGGATGCCCTGGCAGGGACAAGTAGTGCTATGCCCAGCAAAAGTGTCTTTATCAGGCTAATTTCAAATATAATAAGAGCAAATGCTTATATGGTCTTAAACAGAGGCTGCTTTAGTCACAGAATGGGATGCCCTGGCAGGGACAAGTAGTGCTATGCCCAGCAAAAGTGTTTTTATCAGGCTAATTTCAAATATAATAAGAGCAAATGCTTATATGGTCTTAAACAGAGGCTGCTTTAGTCACAGAATGGGATGCCCCCAAAAAAGATCCAGTAGTACTATGCCCAGCAAAAGTGTCTTTATCGGGCTAATTTCAAATATAATAAGAGCAAATGCTTATATGGTCTTAAACAGAGGCTGCTTTAGTCACAGAATGGGATGCCCTGGCAGGGACAAGTAGTGCTATGCCCAGCAAAAGTGTCTTTATCAGGCTAATTTCAAATATAATAAGAGCAAATGCTTATATGGTCTTAAACAGAGGCTGCTTTAGTCACAGAATGGGATGCCCCCAAAAAAGATCCAGTAGTACTATGCCCAGCAAAAGTGTCTTTATCAGGCTAATTTCAAATATAATAAGAGCAAATGCTTATATGGTCTTAAACAGAGGCTGCTTTAGTCACAGAATGGGATGCTCTGGCAGGGACAAGTAGTGCTATGCCCAGCAAAAGTGTCTTTATCAGGCTAATTTCAAATATAATAAGAGCAAATGCTTATATGGTCTTAAACAGAGGCTGCTTTAGTCACAGAATGGGATGCACTGGCAGGGACAAGTAGTGCTATGCCCAGCAAAAGTGTCTTTATCAGGCTAATTTCAAATATAATAAGAGCAAATGCTTATATGGTCTTAAACAGAGGCTGCTTTAGTCACAGAATGGGATGCCCCCAAAAAAGATCCAGTAGTACTATGCCCAGCAAAAGTGTCTTTATCAGGCTAATTTCAAATATAATAAGAGCAAATGCTTATATGGTCTTAAACAGAGGCTGCTTTAGTCACAGAATGGGATGCCCTGGCAGGGACAAGTAGTGCTATGCCCAGCAAAAGTGTCTTTATCAGGCTAATTTCAAATATAATAAGAGCAAATGCTTATATGGTCTTAAACAGAGGCTGCTTTAGTCACAGAATGGGATGCCCTGGCAGGGACAAGTAGTGCTATGCCCAGCAAAAGTGTCTTTATCAGGCTAATTTCAAATATAATAAGAGCAAATGCTTATATGGTCTTAAACAGAGGCTGCTTTAGTCACAGAATGGGATGCCTCACAGCAGACTTAAGATCAGTTCAGTATATATGCACAGTTAGTTAGTATAAGCAGCCTGAAAACGCTAACCTAACAAAGCCTGTCAGGCTGGATGAAAAAAAAAAAAAAAACTGACAGCCTCCGATTTTCCATTCCTTTCCCTGTTTTCCGCTGACTTTCTGTCTGTCTCCTGTCTGTCTCCTGCCTGTCTCCAGCCTGTCCCTGTCTGTCCCTGCCTGTCTAACTGTCTAACTGTCTCTCCCTCAGCTACACAGCGTTCTGTCTCTCACGAATGCAATAGAGAAATGAGGCATGAAAGCAAGATGGCCGGCCTTAAATACCGCTGTGACGTCACCGGGCTTGCTGGCTGCTGATAGGCTGCATGTGACTGTCCCAGCATACACTGCCCCAGCTTACATGTCTGGACATGTCCCGTCCGCCATCTTAGAATGCCTGTAATGTAAATGAATGGATGTTAAAGGAAAACTTCGAGCGATCGAATCGCGGGGAAATTCGGATTCGATCCGAATCGAATTTTTCCTGAAATTCGGATCGAATCCGGGTTCGTCCGGATCGATTCGCTCATCCCTAACTATGTTCTATCTTCTGATTCCTGCAGAAAAAAACACAAAGGTCAATACCTGAGCATCATTCAAGCACACTAGTGACAG